>OZ023178.1:18988630-19163856 GCA_963678695.2 Diplodus puntazzo
ACAAAGACATCCAACCTCACAGTTGTCACACACACACACACACATCACAATCAGCATTTCTGCTGTTCTGAGAAGTGAAAAAGCTCCACATGAGCCGTTATCTACATCAACTCTGAGAGGCGTAGTTCCCATGTGACAAAGACAGGCGGAAGGAGAAGTAATTCCTATCGACTGGGTATTATTTGCAGATCCGGGTGATAGTGAGGATACTTTCCACTGTGTCCCTGTTGATAATTAAGCAGAAGATTTCTCACAGAATTACTGAGTTTGGATATCAATCTTTCAATATAAAAATCAATCCTACAACAGAAACATTTGGGATCAGAAGTCTCTTTATTCGTCCATCAATCCGCACATAGGCTGACTGCTCGGACAGGGGCTGGATAGATACAGGAAGAGACCTTGGCAAATAACGATTTTTTGTTTTCTCACTGTGCTTTATTTGCTTGTTAAAGCTTTATAATAGATTAGGGGGAACTTCGTGGTTATGGTAACGACGGACGTACAAACTGCAGCTGAAGTTGTAAAAAAAAAAAGAAGGAAAATCACGTAGGGCAGTCCAAGAGCATTTTTGATGCAGGAATAGAGGATTTTGAAGCATAATATATTATTGACTTTCAATTCTTTAAACAGGCAACATGCACCGCACGGTAAGCTGAAACTCACACAGACACAAGCGAGAGGCCCAAAAACAGAGGCAGAAATATGAGACTGGCTAGGGGTGAGAGAAACGAAAAAAACAGAGACAGAGGGAGGAAGAGAGATAGGGGAAGAAGAGGGAGAACACGCATCACACCTCTCTTTTTATTTTGTATTAGAGCAGCACCTGTTCAAAGCGTGCCTGTTAGGAACAGGCCGATGGCTCGCTGCTTGTCGTTATCGCTGCCTGCTGTTTCCCAGAGAATCGTTCATCCAAGCCCTTTCATAATCAACACGGACTGATTAAAAAACAGCACCGGGTATAACACTGTTTTGTTTTTTACAGATCAATCTGTAAATCTGTAATCCATTCATTTTTTTGATTTTTAGACTGATGAGGGCAGGGCGGAGGCATATGTTAGATAGGTAGGCCAACCAAGATTAGTGTGACCTCCTTTTACCCTCATTATTTTATCCTATATTATCATCCATTTATCAGATACTGTATCTATTTATGAAATATTGTCAAAACTGAGGTATAAATTCTTGAGTAAATTGCAAAAACAGGATTTGTGAGGTCACAGTGACCATGACCTTTGACCTTCGCCCAGCGATACTTACTCGATTAATTTTCGTGTCCAAGCGGAAGTTAGTGCCAAAATTTAAGAAGCTCCCTCAAGGCGTTCTTAAGATATTACGCTGGCAGAAATGGGTCAGACCAATGTGCACATGTATACAGATTGGAGGATGGACAAGCTGAAAACATTACGCCTCCAGCCACGGCTATCGCCCGCACGGATGCATAACAAAAACATCCATACAATGTGTGTAGGAGAGGAATAAAAGCAGCACAGAATGAAAGGAAGACTCTTGTTGAGATTGTCATTTCAGTCCTCCTGACAGACAAATGCATATGCACAGAAGCACAGACGCACACATCTGCTGCTCTCCCTTTCTGTTATAGCTTTCCCCTCTTATCCATCGCCCACTCAGTATTTCCATGACAAATAAAATGCCGCTCAACAGCATGACACACTATTCAGAGAGATCCTTTTAACTTCCCAACACCCACCGCTGACCTATTTTTCTCGGTATTCTCTAACGAAGTACTCTGATTATAAATTCTAACATTAATCCTAAACCTGACCCCAAAGCAAACAATTTTCCTAATGAGTTGCAGAAAAAATGTCCACAGAGGTAAGCCCTTCTCTCTTTTTCAGTCTTCAAACCAGATTACGGTTATTGGGATGGATACTTACTTCATGTAATTTGAAACATTTCAAAAACCTTGGGCCAATTAGATTCCCTCGGAAATTCTATAAAAATCAAACTGGCTTCACTGCTGTTAAGAGATGTTTAAACAGTCGCTCTCTACAACCTGCTCTCATACAGACCTCCATCTCTCTAATCCTCAAGAATGAAAAAAACATACCTCTTCTTCTCTCCAGTATCACTTTCATCCACTGAAATAAAAGTATTCATAAAGGTCTTTGTTCGTCGACTGGAACCTATCATACTGTCCTCTCCAATACAGCAGTTGACAGATTCAGCCCTTTGATTGCTACTTATCCTCAATCCGTGTTGTCTACAAACTCTGAACAATTCTAAACCTTCTCCCTCTAACATGGAATACAAAAGAGAAATCAAAAAAATTGTCACAGACCGAGTGCATCCCCTTATGACAAACAGCTCAAGATGTCGATCTTGCCTCTAAATTAGCCAGATCCCAATCTGATCGAGTGGGACATCCGGAAACAAGTCCAAATGCATGGCTTTCCCATGGGGGGCGGGGGTGTGCATGATCTGCAGTGGGTTTTAGGTGGGTGGTGCGAGTCCAGTGGTTTCCACATGAATGCCGGGAACCTGTTTCCCAGCAGAGCAACGCAATGTAACAAGACTATCAATGTTATTCACTTCACCTGTCAGTGATTTTAATGTTGCAGATAATCGCTGCGGAAACACTGATCTAGTGTCTCTTACAATCTTTCAATTCAAAACGGTTCAATTTAAAGTAATTTTTTCCCATTTAACCAACCAGCCTGAAAAATAGCCCCATCAACATTTCCACCCCAGCTCTCCAAATCAGATTTTAAGATATCTGAATGACCATCTCTTCACACCAGCTAGAAATGAGCCGAGGATTTTGTCCTTGGCTGGAAAAGGCCCGCGCTTGGGGTGCTTGTGAAAAATGGATCCTGACTGAAAAGCATAATGAAATCAAGGTTTATAGGGAACCAATCTGTATGTGGATGGTGTCGCTTCTCTACAGCCATTCCACTGCACAGTCAGTATTTACTTCAGAATAATGAAGAAAAGAAAAGAAAAAACAAGTGTCTATTGTCAGTCTCAAGAGATATACTTGCATAGTTATGGTGCCACATTCTATGACTGGTTTCCTCATTGTTTTCCAATTTATTATTTATATTATCATATATTTTCCATTTATGTTCTCTTTCACTGTCATATTACAATTCCGACACTTCTCGTCCCGTTAGTTACCTTCTTTCCTCCCCTCATGATGCTTTGTCTGAAACTTCCTGTTTCATGTTGATACTAACCTCTCTTCCCATCTGTGTGGTTACCTGCCCTTCCCCGATGTGTGGCACCTGGGTCTTATTGTCTCCAATCCCCCAGAGCATGTAATGTAGTCTCAGTGTCCCCTCTCTTCCTTGTCAGTTTGTTCCTGTGTCATAGCTTCCTAGTATTCACTTTGTGGGATTTTTTGACAGCCTCTTGTTTTGTCCAGTTTTCTACCTTTTTTCTACCTTTCTTCCAGGCATTTTCTTTAACAAGGTATTGCTTTAGAAGAGCAAAGAGTTGGAAAGCCTGTGACGGGGACACAAACTCCAGTCTCCCACATTAAAGCTAAATGTGTGACATGGCCACACCCTGCTGACAAAAACCATTCCATTCAAAAGTGAGGCTGTAGGCATATCAAAGTAATTACCTCATGATACCACAGCAAAGCTTTGACGGCGTGAACATGACTTGATTTTAGCAATGAAAAAAAGTTTCCTTCCTGTAAGATTTTTGTTCTATGGTTTATTGGAACACACCGACAGAATCTTTCTAGAGATCGTGGGTGCGTTCTGAATCTGGTTGTTCACTCGCCAGACCGATCACAGAGGTTGGTGGTTCGATCCCCGGTCCAAGCGACACTGAACCCCGATAACTGCAGTGTCACGCCATGTTGATGTCATATTCACACTGATGCGCATGTTGATGAATCACCAGTACAAATCGGCACCATCTGTCTGATGACTGAATCGGTGCCATCTGCAGAGGCCTCCTGTTAGTGCCAGCTACATTTGTGAGATGAATTTTGGGGGAATTTTTACATTTTACAAAACTCTGATTACATCATTACAAAATGAATTGGGGCATCGCCGATTTTTTTTGTTTATGAAAGCATTGCGAAAAGAGCAAAGAAGTGAGGGACAGATTTACAATTACTGCAGGGTATAGTTGTAGGTGACTCCATTTCCTCTCCCCTGTGGGAGGACAGCAGCGATCAGTGTCATTGATTGACCTACTTACTGTATCTGACCCCGCAGACTGACAGCTTATGCTATCTGAGAGTTTCGTTTCAGTTGACTGCTAGCTGGAGCAACTATCCTGTGGCAGGGATGGAGAACAACGATGCTTCAACTGTATGAGTCCAGTGGCTGATGGGTGATGCCATAGCCATGCGAATGTGTGTCATGTATACCATCACTTGTTTTAACTTCTAACAGAGCATATCATTAGGCTTTGGTTTATGCAAGTGTCACACCAGCCATTTTTTCAGTTAAAAATGTGCATACCTACAATGGCATTTACTGATGTCAAGCTCATCGCAGCATGATAAATAAATCTGCAGCCTGTACAACTATAGACGGAAAACCACTGCACCCAGTGATAGAACACAATACTCAGAAGTGGTTGGCAGTAATGGGATTTGGTACATTTTAAAGGGCAACTCCACCATTTTTACATATTAAAATGTGTTTACATGTCTTTGTGACTCTCGAGGATGTCACCGGATGAATGTAACCTGATAAAATGCCTCTGGTTATGTCATTCAGTATCTCAGTTGCATTGTGGATAATGTGGACGCCAGGTCTTAAAATGATCAGGTCACTGGTCTAGCATTGTACCCCTATAACACGTTGGACTCATTAAGGGCAGTTAAAAATAACAATGTATCTAAATCGATATAGCAGAACCAGAGATATTATATATTATATCACAATCCAAGCTTTATTTTTCCTTTCCAATTCCTGGACTCTTGACTTTTACAAAAATGAACATAAAAGGCTGCTGAATCAGACATGAGACCAGATGTTAAATTGCCATCAGATTAACGAAACGGAAAAAAAAAGGATGTAATGAAATGACAGACGATTATGACATGGTGGACTATATTACTGCATGGTGTAAGGGTTGGAGTAAATATACAGCCTTTAAAAGGGTTAACAATATGCCATCAATATCAACCTCACTGGAAAACGCTCACCTGTATAGCACCTTTCTAGTCTTAGTGACCACTCAAAGCACTTTACAACAGAAGTCAGCATTCACCCTTTCACACACACATCCAAACACCGGTGACAGAGGCTACCATGCAAGGATCCACCTGCTAATCAGGAGCGATAACCATACGCACAATTACACCAATGGAGGAGCCACCGGGAGTAATCTGGGTATTCAGTATCTTGCTCATGGATACTTTGACATGTAGGGGCCAGGAATCAAACCACCAACTTTCCAATTGGTGGGCAACTGCTCTGCCTCCTGAGACACAGCCGTGTTACGTATTCTGGTTTATTTCATGCTTAAGCCTCTAAAATCTGGCAACAGGCTGAGTAGCATTTTGAATTTTGTGGTCTACTATCATAATAATGAATAAGATTGGAAACGTTTGGGTTTGCAAAGGCAGTGGCCACCCTCTTCATCAGAGCGTCAGGCCCCGCCCCGGTCAGCAGCAACATTATCATTACAGGTAACCACCAACAGCATGCAAACTGAAAACTACACAAAGTTCTATGCACAGAAGGAGCTCAGGGAGCGTGTCTGCCTGGCCTTTTTGCTTTGTATCTTTGCCATCTGTGTTAGCTTCCATCTGGTGTATTGTTGTCCTACATTATGCAAACTTCAGCTTGAGGCGAGAAGTGAATTGTTCTTTCCCTCCCACTCCGTCAGCTGGTCAAGTGGATGCACAAAAATTTGTCAATCCTGATCATCGGTATTATTATCAGTCTTGCCTGAGGCTGAAGTATAACCACCACAGAAACTGAAGCACCGGTTGGCAAACACAAGACAATAAAATCAGGCTAAAGGCCTGACCTGAAAAGTTAATCTAAAACCCACAGTCGAACAAAGACACTTGTCTTACCAGCATCTAAAATAGTTTATTCTGATGGTGACACTAGACTTAAGAAAATGAGGCCACTTGAATAAACAGGGCTCCTTCTCTGTGGACCATGACTGTCCTCAACAGGTTTTCCTAGCAATCTGTCTGTTTTTGTTCAGGGTTTCAGGCCGATTTAACACGAGCTGAACCTCTTTGCTGGCCAACCCTGTATATTGTGTCCTCCTGCCAGAGCCCTCTACAAACACTCAGCTCCCACAGTGGTCTTATTTAAATAAATAAGAAGGTTATGTTGTTTTTTATGCAGCGCTGTTTTCTGTATGGACGCAGCCTCGGGTTGTAAGATAGCTTGCATTCCAAGATGACACATCAGGCAAATAATGCTGTTAGAGAAAAGCTCTCTGAGCGGCCAACACTGAAAGGGTTCATCTTCTGGGAACATTAGTGTCCTATTTCAATCCTGAAGATTAGATTTTACAGCATTTCTTGTGCACACAAGACACAATTTTTCAGTCAGTCCAGTACAGTCCAGCAAAAGTCTTAAAGTCTTGTTTTATTTCCATTACATCCATCAGATGGAATACATATCTAATTATACAGAATAAACACAATTATAGTCCAAGTAGGATTATTATTGCCAGGAAGGCAGTGTTTAATGTCTGATTATTATCAGCATCTGTCAGCCGCAAAGAGCACGACATGTATGAAGTCTTTGCTTTCGAGCTAATGAACACCCTTTACAGCCGTCTGAAGACAGCGGGTCTGTGTTCCATCAGCAGGCTTTATTGTCACTGATAACCAATGTCAACTTGTGATTACAAACACAAGATGCTGTGGTAACCGTGATTATATTTTGTGCAAACAGCATCTCTACTCTAGTCACGTAAAGCCAGTCCGTGTGGGCACAAGCCCCACCACACGTCTGAAACCGTGATTTTTACCAGCTGTGTTTCACTTCTTTCAGTATTTTCTGACTTCATGATTATAATATATCCCCTCGTCTAAGAAAAGTCAGGTAACACAAGATGAAGTACACACACACACACACACACACACAAGCCATGTTGCAGTGCCACAGATGCAGCTGATCATTACACAACTCCTCTGGTGAGTCAGGGGGAACTGACAGCCATGGCAGCCCGCCCCACCCCCGCCACCGACGCACGCGCACACAATCCCATCTGGATTACTGATTATACTAAATAATGGTGAGATTATGTGTCGTGCTGGCGGTGACATAAGAAGCTGGCTGATGAACGCCTCCACTCTGTCTCACTTTCTGACCTCCAACTCAGTGATAGAAAACATCCGGTGACATTTAAAAGAGAAAACACGAATTAAGCGTATGAAACAGCGCGAGGGAAAATTCATCCACTTTAATAATGATGACATCTGGTTAGGACAGGCTTTTCACAAATACTCTTCCCTTACAGCAGGTCTTTTACTGTTGTATTGTACACTGCAATCAGACTTTATCTCCAAATCAGACAAATTTCAAGAAAACAAATTTCATAGCACTTGTATCATGTATTAATAGATTTTCATATTTTGCATTTTAATGGCAGTGTTACACTTGCATATAGGTTGAAAAAATGTTCACTATTTTCAGTATTGCGAGGTGTTTTTCTTTTTCTTCTCAAGAGATAACCTTTAAGAATTATGCAAGAGAGTCTGAAGATCCTCCCCAGACTTCTAAAGATACATTATAAACATTTCAACAGGACACTTCATTTCAGGAGATACCTACTGAGCACAAGATGTCCACATCTCTGTGTCCGTGACCTGGGGGGTTAGTTGCATATATTATGTAACAGGTTAATATAACACAGCTTATGAATTTCATCAGAACAATGCTGTAACTTATTTCTCTTTGGGGTTCGTGTGTGCTAAGATGCTCAGAGTGGCTGCGTGGATTATCTCTGTAGGTTTGAATGTCCATGCCAACGTGAAACATGGAAAAACACAAGAGAGGCAGCAGGTCAAACTTTGTTCCGCAGGTCGGCCCGGGAGCAGCGAGAGGGCAGCTGTTAAGTGAGCATCCTGTTTACGTAGGAGGAGGGACTAAAATCACATCGCACGCCAACGGTTTCTATGGCAACAGACAGGCCAATATTTCATTCATGGAGAGAGCAAATGCAACACCGTTCATATTGACATACAGTGGGCTGACATGTGCAAGTGTCCTAACTAACTATTTATCCCAAATAAAATCTGTTTTAGACTACATTCTACCATTGCTGGTTAATGAAATGTTGAGGTTTTAAAACATGAAAACATTATAAATTATCATTATCGACATGGACGTATGCTGGCCGCCTAGCCCCTGTCCACCCTGTCTCAATATACCACAGTCTCAGCTGTATGTATGTAGCAGTGCAAGCTTAGCAAAGTAAACTCACAAAATCTCAAGAAAGGAAATTTACTCTCACCTATTTACAACCTTCTGAATGAATGTGTCTCTCTTTTACTGGACTTAGACAAGCTTAATTGCCTTGTTAACTAATCGTTAGACACTTTATTTTAAAATAAAACGGCGTGCGATATGGCTTTAAAATAATGTTTGCAATATGTTTAGGCTTCATCGTAATGATAAACATCTCTGAAATCTACTCAAAAGCATTTTATACATTCTAGGACTAGGACACTATTGACAATTGGCACTTTCACAAAATGTTAACACAATGAGATTTTTTAATAAATTATGATCAGTATCATGACCATATATAGTCTCATATCAAGATAAAGATGTAATGTCAATACATTTCCCAGGTCTACTTGAAACTTACAATCCAATAGTGCGATGACTAAAAAGGCTCACCTGGTTCAGGGTTTTTCCTGGCTCAAAATGAAGCGGGGGTGGTCACATCCTGATCATGTGCACTCACATGCATGTGTACTGTGCTTTCAACTGGCTCAGGCAAACATTTTTTTTCACGGAATGTATTTTAGTAGCTCTAATAATAATTATCGAAGACGATCATTATCATGTTAAAGCATATTTTATGGAAAAAATAAAGGTACCTTGTTCAAAGTTAAACTTAATACAACAAAAAAAGCATACACCTTGAGCAAAGTTGTTTCAAATCAAATCAAATACACTGTAAGAAAAGATATTGTTCCATTTAAAGTGTTGTGAGAAATCTGTTACGACTAATGTGAGCTATTTTACTGGGTGGCCTGTTAGAGTGATGAAGGCATGGGATAAGCATTAGCATGGTGTATACTGGTGTGTCCAGGACTCTTATTGTGAAAAGCTGACATGTGAGCTGAATAAATAGTTGACAGACAATTGGTGCTCAGACAATGAAGCCTTCATCTTGTTATCTCATATTATCTTCACGCATAGGCGGAATCCATCAGTTCAATGGATGAAAAGTGAAGTTAAATCACGTAAAGTTCAGCTCTGCGTTGATACACTCATATTTAGCAACCATGTACCCTCTGTGTGATGCACTGCTTTCTTCATGAATCTCCTCCACGTGAACTTGCTCTGTAAAGTAACCGCTCAATCAATCAGCCACACCGGCTAACCTGAATACATGACACTGAAGGGATGTGACATTATTTAGACATATCTAATTTCATAATTAAAGTATCATTAAATACCTAATAACCTCAAGAAATTTGACTTGCTTGGTTCAAAGCTAAACAATAATCACCTGTTTGAACAGCCACAACATCTCAGGGTGTCACGTGACCCTTCGCTGCTGTGGGTAAAAACAGACAACAGGAAAATTACAGCTTCTTCCTTCCTCCTTGGCAGTTTTCAACATAATGCCACAATTGCAGTTGCAAATAACAGAAAAAACCTCAAAGTGTCTGCTACAGTTTTACGGAGGATTTCAAATTTCATGCTGGAGGCAGCATGACATTTGACGGAGGCAGAAGTGTCAAAATTCTTGAAACGCTTAAAATTGTGGAGAAAAAAAACAAGCCTTGAGGGTACAGCATCATCTAAAACGCCGGCTACAAGACCAACTGACGGCAGTTTTTTTCACTAGGTAGGGAACTGTGCTATTTATGAACGTATACTCATCACTATTTATACAACAGGTAGTTCCAACCAGGCAATGTAATTGGTCAACTAGACATTGAGAAAGTATTCAAATCAGCAAGATACACCTTACTCATCACGAATTATATTACCATGACAATATTCCATGGCACCATTGTAACGTCCAGAACTGTGGCTCAGAGGTAAAGCCAGCGTCTTGTTATCGGAAGGTCGCTGGTTTGATTCCCCTGGTCTGCATGTCCAAGTGTCCTTGGGCAAGACACTGAGCCCCAAACTGCTCCTGATGTGCTGGTCGGCACCTTGCATGGCAGCCACTGCCATCAGTGTATGAATGTATGTATGAATTATTGTAAGTCACTTTGGACAAAAGTGTCTGTGGTTACATTTACATTGAGGGCATTTAGCAGAGGGCCTATATAGACTGTGGCCCCCTGTTTGGCTATTTCTAACCCATCAGCTTTTAAAGTAACAGTTATAGAAATTATTAACTTTACTAAACCAATTTCTGAACTAGAACTTAACCACTGTGTTTGCAAAGCTCTCCAACATACTTATATAAGTGATTAATCATATCAAATGTCTTATTTCTTATTAAGTCCACTTCCATGGTGCTGTTAGGTCACTATAAGATTGCCCCATAAATGCAGGTGTGTGCCTCTCTTGTGTGCAGCGAGCTGGAGAGCACATTTTTTGTTTTGTTTTAGGTTTTTTTTTGTTTTCACATTAACTTTTTCGAGGGCTATCTGAATCATCTTCATCTAACATCAGAAAACTAAAAGAATACTGAGAGCTTATAACACTCTTATCAAAACAGACATATGCGTACGCATCAATTCTGCCTTGGGTCCCAGCAGGTCAATGAATGGACGGATAAAGATCAGCAAGACCGGTTCCATTCTGGTGCCAAGCTCTCATCAACTTTTACAGAGGAGCAGTAGACAGCATTCTAACTGCATAAAGGTACTACAACTTACACTTTGTTGTACATCAAGCTGATGAGGATGATAATAGTTAGGATGTTAGAGTTCGATAGTGTTACCAGAATCAGAATCAGAAAGACTTTATTGAACCCTGAGGGGAAATTGCTTACGTTACAGCCGCTCCCATATTAAGTCAAGAACAAGAATATAGCTAATATCATATATTATATATAATATAATGTATCATACATATTATAGCGCTTATATGAGATTTAACACCTGGTCTTAGTGATGGAACTAATGTCAATGTTTCCACTGTGGATAACAGGCCAAAGACACAAACTTGTTACGGCTTCTTTGACTGTGACTTGTTCCACAAACAAACACACACACACACACACACAAACACACACACACACACACACACAAACACACACACACACACACACACACACACACATGGACAGAGCCATGTGAGACAAAACAAAGTAAAGCAAACAGAAAGGCAAGAGCAAGCCACAGTTTAACATTCAGGTAAAACAGGTTAGCAGGAAGCGGGCTACATTCCATGTTTTCTGTTTAGATTGGTTTGGAGTGCTTCCTACCTGTAAGACACCTGCTTCCTGAAGGTCAGCTGGACAAACTCTGCCTCCATCTGGGACACTGAGAGCTGGCCCTTCTCCTTCTCTGACCCCTCCACGTCCTTCCCTCCTGTTACCTAAAAGAAACACAAATGTATTAATGCAATGTTTTCCAAAGAACACTTGACAGATACTCACCTACCAGTGGCAGCTGTCAGTGTAGATCTAACAGATCATTTATTGTTAGCTCGTGCTTGAATACACCACCCCGCACCACCAACCAGTGCGGCATGTTGTGACAACAGACGAGGGACACAACTCTTGGATAACAGATGATACAGTTACCAGCTGCAACAATAAGGCTGGTATTGTTTATTCAGAAGAGTTATAGTGCTTAAAAAAGGCTTAACACACACTGATCACTGCGACAGTTCTGATCCTCACCTTTCCACTTTGGATTAAAGGGTGCTAAACACACAAACAATGAGACAGCGCCTTTTAATGGTAGCCTACTCATATGCTCCCGCAGAAGTTTGGCAAAGACAGATGATCTGTGCCGTGTTTAAAGGGGCGCTACGTAGTCTTGGAGGTTCCATTTTTTTATCAGAACAAAAAGATCTTCGTCAACTGATTTTTCTTTTCTGCCTAAACAAACAAAATGAACAGACTCTCTGTTGTCATGACTGAACAAACTGAACAGACAAACTGACCCCGGATGACCAACATCAATTTCATACTGTTTTACTTTGTTGATATCTGGCGGACCCTGCCACCTTTGTACAAACAGTGTTCTGAGATGTTGTTTTCCTCTGAGAACAGCTTGTTTATCACTTATGGAGAGAATAAATATATTTGAGTTTGTATTATTACCTCTTTAATATTGTAAATATTGAAATTCTGAGTTTGAGTTTCTTCTCCAAAACTACAAAGTGGACCATTAATGTTGTACAATCCGTGTATCAAACGAGGAAATACTCAGCACAACATGGGTTAATGGGTTACTATATTTTAATACTAACGTGGTTGGACAGGTTTCGGTTAATCTGAAAAATCGGAGAAATCGGAGACCGTTCACCTGTACGGCCAAACTAACTTCACTCATGTCATGTGTGTTTGGTGTCGCGGTGTGATTCCATCGTATGTCAGGACAGTGCGACTGTACCGGCTTCAGGTTTGAAGCAGGAATCACAGTCACAGACAGACAGGTAAACACCTACACACCCACCTGACGGCTGCCGGGCTGCGGCGTGCTCCTGCTCCCCTCCGCCGTGAACACGTCCTCCTCCTCGGCCACGTCCTCCAGCCCAGGCCGCTCCACAACCGGAGGAGCGGAGTCTCTCATCATCCCTGCGGTCGCCTCGTTTGACGAATAATAACGTTATATTGTGTTATATAATTATCTTCTCCGTCGGCTCCACTGCTCCCCGCTGTGTACCTGTATATTTTTAGAACTTACTAATTCGGTGCGTATTTAAAAGGAAGCTCGGCTCTGTCACATCTTCCGTGTACCGCGCTGCGTTACCCGAAAACCCGCAGAGTTGTGTCGGTCTGCCAGGACACCGAGTCCCCGCAACACGTCCACCGTGGGTCCCAACGCAGCAGGCAAAGTTAGCCTACTCTGCCGGCGGTGGGTGAGCAGTGCTCTCCTCCGTCCGCCAGCTAGACTGTTGCAGGAAACCAAGTGAACTGTCTGTCTGTCCGTGTCTGTCTGTCTGTCTGTCTCAGTCCCGTTCAGTTCAGCTCAGAGGGGCTTTATTTGCATGAGCAACAGACAGGCTGCAGCCCTGCTACCGCAAGTTAGACAGAGAACACAAAAAATATATGTATGTAGTATAGCAGTAGAATAATGTTTTTTTTTGTCGTTTAAAAAGTATTTACGAATACATTGTTTAAAAAAAATAAAAAACACACATTGGATGGATGGAATTAACATTAGATGGGAGGCTTGTGGAGTCCATGCCTTTCAAACACTAACACTTGATAGACACCCTGAAAACATATTCAGAAATTCATATGCATTTTTGAAAGTTTAAACCTTTAATTCAAAGTGTTGAGCTTGTGTAATAATATACCAAAAATAAGTACTCAATTCTAAACAAATGCAACATATACATATTGTGACTAGTGGTGTGTATGTTTCAAATATAATGCTATTTTTTGATGAATGGTCACATAATCTAAACAGCTCGAGTGAAAAGTTGAATCTTTGGAAAAAAGCACATGAATTTCAGAATATAGTAGTATTTGTATGGCGGGCACTCACCTTGGCATGGGCATCTTATGAGTCCAGGGACACTGGTTACATGTACCCACCACTTATTGGTATGGATTTCGCTTACCATCAGCATCTGCAAGTGACAGTGGCTGCTACTGATTCTAGTGCGAGGTTGTTGCCAAATTTCAACCCAGCACTTGATGCTGTACAGTAGGCACACCATAAGCCAAGGCTAAGAAACAGCCTACAAAATGTGCAAGAAACTGTTGTTGTTTATTAGATGATAGATGTTATCTAAGATTTGCGAGCATGTTAAGATCATTCTGTCTTATCTGCCGGATTTTGCTGTGACGCACACGAGTGTTGCCCTTTTTCAATCATCGTTCTGCAGTTTTAACTAATGCTGCAATGACGCACTCTGACCTAAAATGAGCCCTCCATTACATATGCTAAAATCACAGATGTTCAGACTGGTTAAAAACTTTTTAAAAGCTTTTTCCACCTGAGCCCTTCTGCCCCCACCACTGTTTCACACGTGTCACAACCCGCCTCCAAGGCTGTGCCAAAATAGGAAGACAAACACAAGCTGGCTACTAGCACCTAGTGCCTGGGAGGATGGATCGTCACACACGCCCTTGGTGAAACACTGTTCACCAGCTCATATTCCCAACTGTTTTGACTTAACATTCAGAATTTCATATATGTGATTGTCTTACTGGTTAATTTATTTACCAAACAGAACATCCACCTTATCAGTTTCTTCTCAGATATTTTAGGGTGAAACACTGTTACCAGCTCATATGTTAGTGCTGTTCAAACGTGTTCTGCCACATAATGCATCCGCTTCTTGAATTTATTTTTAGACTCTTATCAGCTCATATTCGGAGCTGTCATGACCCATCATTCAGAATTATGATTGTCTTCCTGGCTGAAAAAAAACAGAGCAGGGCCAAAATCTTTTAATCTCTTTATGCATCATGGTCACATAGCTCACAGAAAACCAATGCAAGGGCACAGCAGTCTCAGGTGTGCTACCACGCACTCCTTCTAACATTCAGCTTCCTCGGGATCCAGGATACCACCAGGGATGTATCCACCTACAGCTCTCCTTCTAGCCACCGGGCCTGAATCAAATGCTGGAGAGATCACAGAATATGATGACGTGCAAGCACCCACAATTATTTCTAATTTTGTTCTCCTTTTAGATGATGGTATCATGAGAGTAAGCATAATAAATACTTACAGATCTCCTAATGTAGAAGATGATATTGCCCTGGGGTGATGTAATATATTATCAAATCATTCTTCATTCCCCTTTTCATCTCTGTGTGTTAATACTATTTCCTTTTCCTTTATTTTGTTTTTGTCTCTGTATTACCAGCTATAAACTAATCCTTGGAGGGCCTAAAGCGCATCTCACTGCAAATCGTATTGAATGCTGTATATGTGACAAAGAACCATGAACCTTGTCTGTGAAATTAAAGCAACATTATGTAGACAATCCTGAAAAGAGTCAATATTTGAGTCTCAATTTTAGGTTGACAGATACTCATGCGAAGATCAGTTGGGTTTTTTTAAATGCCACTGTGTCTTCGAGTTCATGCGTACTAGAGGTGGCAGGCACCGGTAGTGTAGTTCCAGTTTCATTCTTTAGGGTGCACATCTAGGTCAGGGGAGTTCAGAGTTTAAAAGGTGAGGAACGTGATAGTGATATCCGTCCAGCAGGGGGAGGCAGTATTCAGCCTCTCTGAAAGGTGACTGGAGAGCAGAGAGAGTCCCTGAAAGTCTCAAATACATAGTTTACTTTAAATTCATATGTCTATTATTATAAAGCCATACCTGCCATCTCCACTATGAGTGCTTCATCACTACTGATTTCAGTTTAAGTTTGTTGAACCATTGTATCTTGTCCCCAACGCATGTAATGTTCTTCTCGTGCCACTGGAGACGCTGAATAAGAAGTCAGTCGTAAAGGAACTCACATGTACAATGAAACAGTTTTCAATTGGCGTTATTGTGTCTTCTGCCCATACACACCGATGGATTTCTGTCACACAAGGGGGGCAAAAACCACATTCTTTGTTCTAAGCAAAAAGTTTGGTGATATGAGCGTTGTTTCAAGGAGACAGGTTTTTGTAAGAAACAGATCTGAGAACATACAGAAGGGGAGGTCAAAGCTGGATGTAATACACCTGGCTTAATTTAACTGGCATGGAGTCGCTTATAAATTTAAATAATCTTTACCACTCAAGTCAGAGCCACACCGGAAGCCCATGTCACCCTACTGGACTCCTTCCTTCTGGTTTAACTTGCTTCCATCAAGATCGATTGTTAAAATCCTAGAGCTGACACAAATAGAGACATGACAGCCTTTTAAACCTACTGTTAGATGGGATTGGTGCAATATACTAAAGTTTCCCTTTCTCTTTATGAAAAGCAAAAATCAGTGAATGAATTTGACCAAGTCCACCACACCAGGTTGCCAAATTGTCGGCCAAAACAGCTTTTCAGAGCTGTGGAAACACAGAGCACACAGGCATTGTCTGCCCCATTGATAAAAACCCAGAATGCTGACTCTGCTGAACTGCAGCCAGTCTAATGGCATTTACGTCCGGTCTGCAGCAGCTAGCAACCCCAAACCCCGACAACCTCCCCAAACTGAACCTGAAACAGCCCAACCCCGGCTGCCTGGCCTAGTTGCTCTTGGCCTGTGGGTGCATGAAGCAGCTAAGCCCCTGTGCTGGCTGGCCAAAGCCCTGTGGGATTAGACTAATGCAGGTGGCGGGAAGCCACTGGTGTTGGAACAACAGACATGGGAAGTGACCCTACATTAGAATTTGCTCTTTGCTGTAAACTTTGACCTTTGTATTTAGTTGCATTATGTTGTACACGTGTTTGTCATTTCTTCACCATTGTATTTATGTAATGTATATGTGTTGTAAAAGGCCTGTTTAGGTTGTGTATCCCAGACAGTCTGCATTCATTAGTAAAACACTAGGACAGTATGCACTGTGATGTTTTTAAATGAATGAATCACTTTTGTAAAGCACCTTTCAACAAGGTCACTCAGTATCACTCTCTGTAATGCTCTACAAAAGCCATAAAAAGCCATTTGGATTTTTGAGTCATCATAATGGATTATCTAACTTTGATACAAAATCTTGAGAAATAATGATATCATTTGAAATGCAAAGTATTTCACTAAGAAAAGTGGGGATTTAAGTCCAACCCAAAAAATCATTTAAACGAGTCAAAAAGAGTCAAACAACAATTTAACGACAGTCAGCCTGCCTTAAACTAGGTCAGTTACCCACCAAAGGTTGCCATAGCAAATGAGTTTAAACTGTGTTGAAACTGCTTTACGGAACCAACTCAATTTGAAAATGAATCAGACTAACCAAAATCTTGGCTCAGTTTGTAAACTATCTTTCTGCAGCAGTCACAGAGGCTCTGTACTTGCCATGTTTGATGAGCCAGCACCATAACAGCATGTAGCGTGCGAGATGAGTGAAAGGAAGACAGCACTTTGAGTGGGTGAGAGGAGGCAGTGCTACGTGGGCAGCATGCAGTATGAGGGTCAACTCGCTGTTGCAGAAAAGAGAGGGAGTGAGAAAGAGCAGCTGGTACCTGGGTATCAGTATTGTGAGGAGTAAGTACTGAAACAGTTTCGAACATTCAGAATCTATATGTATCGAAATTACTAATTTAGACAAGATGAAAGTAAGCACATGCTTATACTTTGGGACCCCTGTGAAGATTAACCCAAAGGAATGACATAGGGAAACCTTAGGGGCCTACCACTTACATAGCTATCTGTAAGGTTCATTGTGTTGCAGGTTGGCTGGTAGGTTAGGTTGGTGGCCTTGGAGTGCTGACCTAGGCTAAGAAAATTGATTGGTCAGCAAAATAATTTTGTAAAGGCTTTACTGCTTAATGAAACTTGAGAAAGCCAAGTTCTCATCAACTTTTACAGTGGAGCAATAGCAAGCATCCTGTCTGGAAATATCTCAAACCAGCATGGTTAGTGCACAGCCCAGGACAGGAAGGCTCTACAGCGGGTGATTAAAACTGCCAAGAACATCTTTTGTACAAATTTTCTGAGCATCAGTGATATCGTTGAGGTGAGCTGTCTGCACAGGGCCCAAAGGAGAATAAAATAACACCCACCCCAGTCAAAGTCTCTTCACCCTGCTGCCAAATGACAAAAGATACAGAAGTATCCACTGCCATATGATCATATAACAGAGCAGAGCTCATCCTCTGTACTCCTCAAAAATAATCAAGGGAACACTTCGTTTATCATCACTGAATAACACCAAGTAAAGTGAACTTCAGGGATATCAATCTTTCCATTTAGGAAACACAAGTGATTGTGAATCCATTTCACCTGCTTTTGTGCAAATGGAAGTGACAACAGGTGCAATAAAAAGACAAAAGCAAGACAACCCCCAAAGAGGTCACTGGTGTGCATGCTTCTGACCAAACTGTCAGAAACAGACTCTGTCATGAGTGCCCGATGTCCTCCAGCAGGACCTGTGCTCACAGTCCAGCACCATGCAGCATTATTGACATTCCCAAGAGAACACCAATGTTCTTTTCACAGATGAGAGCAGGTTAACACTGAGCACATGTGACAGGTGTGAGTAAGTCTGGGGACGCCATGGTGAACATAATGCTCCCTGTAACATCATCCAGCATGTACAGTTTGGTGGTGGGTCAGTGATGGTCTGGGGAGGCAAATCCTTGGAGGGTTGCACAGACCTCCATGTCAAAGCCAACGGTACTCTGAGTGCTGTTAGGTACCGGGATGTAATCCTCAGAGCGATTGTCAGACCGGTGCAGTGGGTCCTGGGTTCCTCCTGTTGCAGGACAGTGCCCGAGGCCAGAGTGTGTAGGCAGATCGTTGAGGACGAAGGCACTGATGCTACTGACTGGCTCTCTTGTTCCCCTGACCTAAATCCACAGACTGTCCAGGTGCTCACTGATGCCCTGATCCAGGTCTCGATATGATTTTGATTCCAGCCCTCAGTGGGTTGATGATTTTGGTTTCCATTGACTGTTGTTACATCATTTTATCCCCCCAAAAAATTGTACGATGTACATCAGTAAAGATTTTAAACCTGAATCGGGTTCCCTTAACTTTTTTGAGCACTGCAGTTTTTTTTTTTTTCTTATGTAACATGAAAGGGCTTCATCCAGACTGGAAAACATCATGACAGTTGTTGAGGGCCAACACCTTGAACGACGGTTAAAACAGCCTTTCTGTGATTAACTTAAAAATGGCCTTTAAACAGTTACTTGGTGAGTTGATGTAAATTAGATTTTGTCTCAATATTAAACAAATAAGTGAATAAAATATTACAAGGTCGGCAGCAAGATGGCCTCCTAGTGGCCCCTCAATTGGACTAGATCGTAAACTATTTCCGTTTTTGCTTTTCCAAGCAATAATTATGATTTCTCTTTGATATGTATGTCTCGTGATATGCTGATATACACCCCAAATCCATCTCCTCTAATCCGGCTGTGTTGCTGTTGCTCCATTGTCCCTCGGCAGCACTGTTTCGAAATCTGCCCTCTGTCATCTACACAGGCAGAACAATAAAGCAGCATTATGTCACTGACTGACTGACAGAATAGATATGTGTGTATCTGTTTGATGCATTATCATTCAGGTAAAATCCCCCAGTGTCTTTAGTTTACTTCCTGACCTCATTGTCTCTGTCATGCCCTCCTCCCCTCTCCTCTCTTCAGCAGGGTTTGTTTTGGCAGCCCTGGGTGTCTGGTGTGTGGCTGGAACTGGGTTGCACCAGGGTCTGGACCCAGCAGTGCCCCCCCATCCTCGACCCTGATTCTGCTGACGGGGCCCAACCTACCATGAGATAATGCCATTCCAGAGGGATCGTGGCTAAAGCCCCTCTTTCTGGCTCTCAGGTATATAAAGAGGAGGCAGCAGTAGAGCAGAGGACAAAGCACTCTGGAAACATTCTTCACTTGTTGCTTGTCATCAAATTTCCGTTCTCTCCATCTTTCCTCACTTCGCTTCCATCACCTGCTGGAGCTGAGCAGGTACATCTGCCACCCTTAGCCAAGCCAACCTGAGCTCGACCAATCACTATGGATATTGCCATCCAGCACCCCTGGTTCAGACGTGCCATGAGCTCTGCCTACCCTGCCCGACTGTTCGACCAGTTTTTTGGAGAGGGCATGTTCGACTACGACCTCTTCCCCTACACTGCCTCCACCATCAGCCCTTATTACAGACAGTCGCTGTTCCGCAGCTTTTTGGATTCCTCCGGCTCCGGCATTTCTGAGGTAACAAGACCAGACTCTGGACTCTACTGCCTGTCAGGAGGCACACTAAGAGCCTTCAGAGAAATATGTAGATTGGCTAAACTTATATGCAAATGGAGAGGGAGAATAGGGAGAACAGACATAGTGAAGACATGTGTTCAAAAATACGTTTTTAGTGATGTTAGGATAACTCCAGTGCTCATTTTAACATCAGTTACAATATTATTCAAGGCAGCAGTAAATGTATTGTAAATGTATCAATACTTCTAATGGTCCTGACTTTGTTCTCCCAGTTTCGTCAGTTTCATTAACACTCCTGATCTTGGATCAGTTATAAAACCTCCTTGTCTTTGTATCTGATATCCTGAATCGGGTTTGTTTCAGAGAATCTTGAGTTAGTGGTTCTATATCTAGATGTAACGTCTACTGTGCCAAACAGAACTTCTCCAAAAGTTCAGGAATAGACATTTCATGAGGTTGAATCTCTAACATTTTTTGAAAAGGCTATGGTGCAAACGACTGTCTCCATGTTCGTCTCTGTCCTCCAGGTGAGGTCTGACAGGGATAAGTTCACAGTCTACCTGGACGTCAAGCACTTCTCTCCCGATGACCTCAGTGTGAGGATCTGCGATGACTACGTGGAGATCCAGGGCAAGCATGGAGAAAGACAGGTAGTGATCCTAATATTTGTCTTGCAACACATCCCTTTAAAAAAAAAAAAGCATGGAGTCAATGTATGTGTACTAGAAAGGGATATTTATTGTTTTGAGTTCATTTCCCAGACCAATGGCAAAAAAGTTGTCTTAGAAGAAGTTGAAAAAGTACACTTACCATAATTTAGTTGAGCATCAAATCATGCCCCTTCATTACCTTTGAGCAATTACACTCTGAC
Source organism: Diplodus puntazzo (assembly GCA_963678695.2). Lineage (NCBI taxonomy): Eukaryota > Metazoa > Chordata > Actinopteri > Spariformes > Sparidae > Diplodus > Diplodus puntazzo. Next base: position 19,009,534 of record OZ023178.1, read on the forward strand.
TTCTCTGACATACTGACATATCAACACAACACCTACTACCCTTCCAACAAACTGTGTCTGGTTAGTACATTTTTAGTGAAAAGTGTAGAATAATTCAAGGTTTAGAAGCCAAAGATTGTACTCCCATGTAATGGTAATTAATGGCATGGGAGTACAATCTTTAGATAAAGTCAGACACTGCTCATTGTTCTAACTCTTACAACAATGAACTGCATCCAACAGGTCAGCCTGAGAATGAATTTCACCTCCTGTAGAATTACCCAGTTTCTTCAACATCATGAAGCTATTCCTTGAGTTTCATACTTGTTTTGTTCAGCTACAAAGCATGTGAATCCTGGCTCATTATAATTATTTCACCAGTAGTGAGTTGTGAGGACATTTAGACCACTGCTGATCACATTAAAATAAAATCTATCAACTTTTGTAAACAGTTGAATGAAACTGTCTTTATGAACTTTTTTCATTACCCACTGTTAATCCTGTTGCTTTTCAGGATGACCACGGATACATTTCTCGTGAGTTCCACCGCCGCTATCGCCTCCCCGCAAGTGTTGACCAATCAGCAATCACCTGCACCCTGTCAACTGATGGTCTGCTGACTCTGTGCGGGCCAAAGGTCATGGGGGGGGGTGAATCCGGCCGCAGCGAGCGCAGCATCCCTGTCACCCGTGACGACAAGCCCAACGCTGCTGCCTCCTCCTAGAGGCTGAGCGATGCTGGAAGGCGCCTTGCCCTCCTACAGCCTGCATCTACAGGGATGGATGACCACAGAATCTCTATCCTCCACCCTTTGGCTTCTTCTTCTCCCTTTCCCTTAGAGGTTATCTGTGTCCTCCTCACTTCACTTTCTCCTCTGTAGTTTCTTCTTGACGCACATTAGTATCGTTGTTTGAGATTAATCGAAACTCTCCCAGTGAGGATGGTTAAGTGACGGGCGGCTGGACTTTTTAGGGAGAAAACTCATCGAAGGATGAGACATTAACACGACCTGATGCTTCATTCTGCTGACTGTTGTTGATCTGTGTCAGAGCGAGCCCTCTGACAGTACAGATTGCTGGGGTCAAGCTTGGTGGTAAATGTCACACATGGCTTGTCCCAGATTTCCCATCACTGAAGTTCTCTGAGGCCCTGGCTACTTCCATTCTTGTGCTGACTCTTTGAACCCTCTCCTCTGTTGTCTGAAACATATACTGTTCTGTAATCTAGGCCTTGTTCATGGCTCATTAAAGAGAGGTCCATACTAGAGAAACATGCAATAAAGCTGTACAATTAACCAAAAGCAACTCCTGTGAGGATTTATTTCTACTCTTCACATCAGGTGCAGGGAAGCTTTGGTTCCTTCTCATCTGCCAAGAAGGGCCCTGTGGGGTTTCCTTTTGCAGAATCCAACCTGCATTTGCAATCAGTGCTACAGAATGTGTGTATCCCCGAGGGGTAAAACTTTAGGTCTTATAGGTCTGGAAATTTCATGGTCAGTAGGTGATCACACATTCATTTCTATAAAATTACCCCCAAATTACCACAATAATTGCCTCAAAATCTTTTTGAAAACTACCGCTACACTATTTAATAATAATATTCTGCTTTTTTCCAACAAGCAGCTTATAAACTGCTGTTCATTTCTTTAACATATTTCTAGATACTTCCAATGTCTTTCTGCTGGTCTAGTTTCTGTCTGACTTCTTCTCTCTGTCTATTGTGACCGTTACGCACCAAGATTCTTAGTCAAATTCCTTCAATGTTGAAAACCTTCTTGGCAATTTGACCCTGATACTGACTAAAGTAAAACAGACAGACAGATGGTGCTCTGAAGGTGTACAAACATCATCTTTAGTGTGTCTTGTACAAACCTGTATTATCATATTAACATTAAAGAGGTAACAAACTAATCAAGACACAAATAATGTGAACAAATCTGAGGGCTCAAACGTTAAATTAATAAAAAAACATAAAGACAGGTCAAACGTGATAAGAAGAACGTTAACAGAGGAGAACTGGAGTGAAGATCGTGTATCCACATCAGATGCTGCTGGTTTTACATCCCTGACCCTGCAAACACACAAGCATTGTATATTTAAACACACTCACACTGTCCAAAATTACTTTTAGTTAGACCATCCCAATTTTCAGCTTACAATATTCAAAATGAATACTTGTCTGATTTTTTAAAATTAAAAAGCAGACGTATTAAGCTCTAAGGACTAGCCAAAAGTATCACACTTTGCAGTCCTGACAAAAAAGCCTTTTTCCCTCCTTTAAAAAAATGTGTTTATCTTATTGGCTCTCATCAGAATGTCTGTGCCTAGTGGTTATTCATAATCACCTGCTGAAGGGGGACGGTTCTTTCTGCTCACATTAAATCTTAGTTAAACACCAGGACGTACCAGCAGGAATTCTGATATTACAACTAGTTTGGACCAACCAGTGTCAAATAATACAAATTTCAGTGAATTGGGAGACATCTTGTAGTTAGACTTGAAATGAACAATATTTACATTATATACTGATTTGTCAACACGATTATACAAACTACTGAACACAATAAGAGGTATATTTACATTATATACTGATTTGTCAACAGGATTACACAAAAACTACTGAACACAATAAGAGGTAAATCCATTCTGACTTTCTTCAACAATTCAAGATAGGCCATTTTATGAGTTTTCAATATAATTTCCCAGAGAATAATGCATGGATTATGTTGAAAAAACTCTTATTTAACCCTATCTGGCCATCATGCGTCCAGCATATTACTTTATTATTGACAATGATAATCTTCTTGCTCTACTCCTCCCACATACTGACACTCACATGCTCTGCAGAGAAACACAGAGACAGATGTTACCTGGTATTACACCCCTGCTCACTGACCTCTTCTAGTTTAGGCCTACTTCTGCTTACTTATAAGCAGACGAAAATGAAAATTTCATGCAACAATGATCCTGGCCAAAATAATTGCATTTCAGCTATATAACTGCATTAATCACCAGAATATGCTTAAAACTCTTTAAAGCAACATTATGTAGCTTTCTAAACTTAAAGTAACAGCTCCAAGGGAGTCACGTGAGTCGGACAGTGTGTATGGTGGCTTGACAGAGGGCTCCGGCTGTCAGTGAAGTTAACTTCAGGAAACAGTAAGTTAATTTGACCGTGTCCTCTCTGGAATCGTAATTTCTAAGTAAACTGACAAAGATGCCTTACCAACTCAGAACAACCGCAACTCCCACAATAAACTGCTCATAAAAAAACTGTCTTTCTGGAACTGGCAAAGTGTACGCCGATAAATTCCGACCGCGCTGTTACCAAAATACCACTTAGGTTCCTGGATACTTCAGACAGAAGAACACATGGAGCTAACTGTGAATCTCACCAACACATTTCCTCCAAAGAAAAAAAAACAAAAAAGGCGATGACGGAAGCGGTAAATGAATGTACATATTTAAGACCGAACTAAATGTAATTGAAGACCTATATGCAAAATATGGACGTATTTAAGACTTTTTAAGGCCTAAAATTGAGATTGCCAAATTTGAGACTTTTTTTTTTCAAAAGTATTCTTTTGGCCTTATTGATAGGACAGCTGAAGACTTGTACAGGAAGCAGGATGAGAGAGAGGGGGGAATGACACGCAGCAAAAAGACCCAGGCTGGGAATCGAACCCGGGTCCCCTGCAGCGAGGACAAAGCCTATGTATATGGGACACCTGCTCTACCAACTGAGCTAAACAGCTCCCCCAAATTTAAGACTTTTTAAGACTTTGCGGAAACCCTGTCAAACACAGCAACGTTGGTTCTAGCTCACAGCACCAACGCTAGCCATTAATGGGATCAAGCTAATTGACTGGGACAATGCTGGAAAACAAGTTAGGAAAGATCACAGTACACATTGATAAAGCATTATATTTATTATTGCAATTTATTTTATGTGGATGGCCCAGCATTACTGTTGGTTATCATAAACTTGAGTCTGAGCCAATTATGGGACAGTCTATACAGTGAAGATGTTGCATAATATAGCCTACATTCACAATTGGTTGGTTAGGGGCCATTTCTCTTCTTTTCTTTTTATACTGTAAAGATTAGAGACTGCATTTATCCTAATTCCCCTCAATAATGACTAGAATAATGCTAAATGCTGGACAGCTGTCTTGTTGAAGGCTGTCACGGTTGGGAACCATGAACCCAAGTGTTTTTTATTTTGTGGATGTAGTGCAGTCCAAGTGCCTATGGGTGAGGTCAAAAAAAGAAGGTTATGTCATTTATTAAATCCAAGAAATGTGATATAGTGTTTATGCCAGAGACACACCTAATGCCAGAGGAAACTAAAAGCTGTGCCCGGGTTGGGTGGGACAAGCCTTTCCCTTTTGTGGTAATAATAAAAGCAGGGTTGTTGTTACTGTTTCTCCTTTTACTAGCTGAAATTCAAGGTCAAACTGCTATACCAGTCAATGTATATGCCCCAAACATCCATCTGCAGTGCCTTACACTTTTGCTGTAATCTATAACAATATTGTTTTCACATGGCAACTTTAAGATAGGCTAAGACATTTGGTATAAGCTCTACCTCAATCCTCTCTGATGAAGTGATGCTTACAGGTTAGACTAGCGGTAATGTGACAAAAAAAGATCAATTGAATCTGAATTTGAGGTCATTTAATACTCTTTTAAGGCCTTTCATTAGAAAAACTTGATTGAAGTCTTTGTAAGGTCCCTTGAACACCCTGCTCTCAGACAAATAGGTCAGCCACAGCCTTACAGGACCTTTGTAAGGACTGAGGATTTATCAGCGTCTGTTGATTGCTTCACCGTTTTACTAGAGATTACACCTTTCACTCATCTCCTTATGGCACACTGTCAAGACTAGATTCATTTCTTATCTCAAAATCTGTCACTTCATCTGCAGTAGCCTCCACTATTAACATACTGATATCTGACCATGCCCCTGCATTTCTCAGCATTCTCCCCCATAAAATAACAGTGTGACATATAAAACAGTGTTTATGATCATTCTGATTCATGATTCCTGAAAATGGAAATTCCACAAACTCAAGGGATGTGTTTCATTAAACAGATCAGGGATAAGATCTTACATCCTCCCATCCCTACTTTTAAGAACACCTGGTTGTTACGATATCAACGATTTCAACATGCTATATAATAAGCTATATTAGCTTCCACACACGGCTCACCTATTGTTGTAACAGTGGAATCACAAGTCCATAACACTGATCTGTATTTTAAATAATAATAATTCATTTAATTTATATAGCGCTTTTCAAGGACCCAAAGTCACTTACAAAGATAGGTACACAGATAGCAAACAAAGATGACTTTGGGTGACTTTATAAAATGTACTGCTGAGGAAGAAAGTCAACAGAGCGGACACACACAGGGAGAGAGAACCAGAAAGAACATGACCAACACAACACTTTCTGTCCAAAGTACCACACAATACTTCTATGCTTGCCCATTCAGACACTAACACACTCCTTGAACAAGGACACTTCAACATCCAGACTGGAGTAGCAGGGGATCGAAGCATCGGCCTTCTGATTAGTCGACAACCCTCTTTACCTCCTGAGCCACAGGAGGTAGAGTCTTGTGTTGTGAGTACTACTAATTGAATGCACACTAATAAATTCTATATTCAACAGTGTGCAAGATTGAAGGAAGGCCCACAAGCAGCTGCAGAGGTTACTGGCAATTCCCTTTTATTACTGGCACTGCAACAAAATACAACACGTGGGGGTGAAGAAAAATGAAGCCCTCCTTCTTGTTAAAAAGCATTTCTTTGCTATGATGGCATTAAGTGGCTGCATGTGTCAACACATACTGTAATTGTGGTACCTGTTGGAAGGACTGCAGGTCCTCCAGGGTCTGCTGGGCAGCTAGTCTCAAGCTGGGCTGCACTGTGGAGGTGAGTCGGCTGACACGAGCCTGGAGGTCTGGATCCAGCAGAGAAGAACCCAGCAGGAGCAACACATCCTCCTCCAACAACACTGACTGCAGGAGACGCAAAGTGTGCAGACACACCTCCCAGTCTCCATCTGTCAGACAAACAGAGAGTGTGAAGCTGATACCTAGACACTGATCCCACTGATCTGAGCACAGTATGTATAGTTTCCATCCATAATAACAACTTGAATTGTGACATGTTAAATTCAGTGAATCTTCATGTATACCTCCAATTCCAAAGGAGCTGAGACACTGTGTGCAACATAAACGAAGACAATGTGAACATTTGCTAATTCTTTTTGACATATGCTCAGTTGAAATCAGTGCAAAGACATTCAATTGAATGTTTTACCACATAACTGTAGTAATTGTTCTGCTACAGGTGCAAAAAAGGACTGGAACTCAAAAACAACTGCATACATCAGTATCAGCATTGTTAATTGGCCACAATAATTGTTTTCATTGTTTTACACAGATGTATTTTACCACAGATAACTAATGTAACATTGGTGTGTGTGTGTGTGTGTGTCTTGAAATTTGTGACAAAGTCGAGCTGCTCTAAATGCATCTTCTGTCTCCTGATGGTCTCCCTACCATCCAGCAGAGTCCAGATGAGAGGCAAGAGTCCTGGATTTTCACTGATGTACTTCAGTCCTTTAACACTGATGCTGACATTATACAGAGCCATCAGCATCAACCTGCAGCAAACATGAGCACAGTCAGTATACTTAAATACTAATGTGTCCTACAGAAGCACAACACTGACACCTCCTGCCCACATCTAAATACTAGCATGCATGACTGAATCTACCTGCATAATAGGGCTGGGCGATATGGCCTAAAAATTGAATCTCCGATTTTTTCACACCAAACTCGATTTACGATTTTAATCGATTTTTTTTTCTTCTCAAGAACAAACTTCAAATAACAAAGAAATTATTAAAAGCATTGCTTTTATTTTAATGCTGTGATTTACAACACATTTGACCTGCCATTGTAAACACTGCAGCTTCAAACTCACACTTGAAAAAATATATAAAAGTGCATCCTTTTGAAAAGACTGTGTCCCTTTTTGATAAAATGCTTTTGTAAACATAAATGTAACATGTCAGATTGCTTGCTTTTATAAAAACAGATCAGTTTCGATATTGGTATTGATAAAGTGTGAACATAACTTTCATTAAATACTATATTTTGCAAAAGGTGCCTTTTGTTTACAGACAGTATTTTATATCCCTGAAGATATGTAAACTAAATTAAACATCTGCATGCATTGCATAGTAAACATGACATGTTGGTGGATGTACAGGACATGAGGTTTGTGCTTGCTGTCTGTTTTACACATTTTTGGCCAGGAAAACGAACCTGTCTGCTTCCTCTGGATTGAGACATCATGCCCCGTTGTGGCTTTGTAACACAAGTTGAACTGTTCGGCATGTGGATGAACCTCCGGCTTCTCCACTGTATATATGAGCAGCATATCTTTAGCGATATGCAACGTGACTGCATCTGGAGCAGCTGTCCACCGGGACCCTTCTTCTCATACGGGACATAATGATTAAATGATTCCGCTAATGTTGGCTGCTTTTTAGTGGGTATCTGTGGGCTGCCAGGGTCTGTACATTTCGTACTGAACAACAAGTGTCCCACTGTGATCCAGGCATCTGTTTGAGATGCTGAAATAAATGGTTCCTTCCGCTGCTTTTAGTTACAAAAGCCTTTGAACAAACTTTGCAGCGGACGGTGGTTTGTTCGAGGTCCGACGCCACAAATCCAAGCTACTGGCGAGGCAGTGCCTTTTTAGGAACGTACTCTTTGCTCGCTGCATGTTGTGTTTGTTTCTCTGTGGAAAGTCAATCTCGGGGCGGAGCCCACTATGAACTACGGGAGCCCATGAGGAGCGGCAGCAGAGCAAGTTAAATAAAAAATCGATTTTCATTTTTTAAAATCGTCCTAAACCAAAAACTCGAATTAATCGATTTTGCCGATTTATCGCCCAGCCCTACTGCATAAGTTAATTCATTTGAGATTTGTATTATCATAACACAGATATATGGTGGCTGGTCATGTACCTTTACTCTGGTTAAATGAGCTTTTGTGTCCAACACCGTTGCATTTTAGACATCAGGTCATTAAAACAACATTTTTACCTTAAATTAACAGCTTCAAAATCAATTTGATAAAAAGAAATTAGATCAAGCGTCTACACATTTCAGGTCAAGGTTACAAACTAACCCTGGCTAAGCAACAATGTAAGGTTAAATAATACAATAAAAATATGATTTAAGTAATGCAAACGACTAATTTTGAAAATAATGTTGTGTGCAGAGGATCTAGTCTTGTCAATTTATGGATCAGATGATAAGATAAGATGCAACTTGATGTTCAGTATTTGGTTAAATCTAAATTTCTATATCTCAGAACGTGTTCAGACTAACAATGAAAATACAAATAGTTTGTGTTACGCATTCTACCACAGCTCCACGTACACTTTCAGTTTGGGAAAGACACCAGGCTTCATCAGCTCCAGAAGCTTCATCAGAGTGTCCAGTAGAACGTGAGCTGAGATGGACAGGAAGTCCCGCCCACAAGTTACCGCTGCTATGTCTGATTGATGACAGGAGGAATTTTATAGCTGACATCAATTACTTTAAATTGTTGACACATTTAACAGGCTCGATTATATGAAAGTTACTGATGTACAGAATACTGTCTTGATAGACCAACCTAAAAGTGGTGCGAAACATAAATCTTCAAGTGTGTGTGAATACACATGGAAGCTGCGAACTCACTAGTAATAGTTCCGGCCAAAGCCAGCACAAACTGGAGCTCCTGGGAGGTGTGGTCCTCAGTTTGAGATTTCACATCCTCATCCAGAGATCTGACAAAGCTCTCCAGGGTCTGAGCAGCTACTGACAGGAAAGACTGCAGCTTCCCCTGCACCACACACACACACACACACACACACACACACACACACACACACACACACACACACACACACACACACACACACACACACACACACACACACTCGAATACAATCATATCAGTGTGCATTCTGGTTCCTCCATCCAGTCACATTCTGACCTCCTTAAACATACATTTATTTCTCCACTTGTCCAGCAGATGTCCCCACACTAACCCTTCCTACCTGGACTACTCCACCCACCCTCTTAACTGTTTCCACTCTCCCCAATCAGCCCTGCGGGTATTTAACCAGGCTATTCCCACTCATAATATGCAAGTCCATCCATGCTGTTGGGTTTTTGTGTTTAGTTAGTGCTGTTATCTGAATCTTTTTTCTGTGAACTTGCCTACCTATCAACCTGCCTATCCACTTGCCTGTGTGCCTGGAAACCTTGACACAGAAGAGCTCAGATATCAAATCATCTCAATATTTTATATGAAACTTTGAGAGTTTACAATCAAGCATGAGTGTCGTTTGGATTGCTTAAGAAACACACACACACAGAAACAGACAGACTTGTGGAGATATGACTCACATCAGCCAGCCACTGTGAGACTGTGTGCTCCCTGGCAGAGCTACTCCACAGCAGGCTACAGGTTGCAGATCCCAAACCAGAGCAGAAGTCTGCCTGCTGCTGCAGCTGTGCTCCGCTCTGCCATAGCTGCTCACGTAACAACAACTTCTCCTACACACATGAAGGATAATCTCTCAGTGTTATTGGTGTTGTTAAGTGCATTGAAGGAGGAAAAGCTATCTGCATGGCTCTACGGCTCTCTTCTTGCCTGTCCTCACTCACCTCTCTCTCTTTCTGACATTCGGTCTGCACTGCATCCAGTCGGGCCTGAAGATGCAGACACTGCTGTTGCAACTGCTCCTGTTCCTGCACAAGGTGCTCCTTCACTACACATGCACACACATAACCTCATGTCACTGGACACAGGGGTCAGGTGAGAAAGGGTGAACTGAGCATAAGAAGATGAACAAGAATAAAAATCCAGTTCCACTGATCATTAAATAAATCAACTCAGTAGGCAGCAGCACCAATCCTGATTCTCATGTCAGGGTGACTCTACCTCACAGCCTCTCAGCAAACTGGTCAAAAACCTTAAAGTGTTTTCTGCCAGAAGTTTAGCTTTAATGGAAGCATACTTGTCTGAGCTGCTTGAGCTTTGTGTAGCATTTTAATCAGGTCTCCATTTAGGACTCTGGGCAGAAACTCCCTCAGCTGCATGACTTCTGTGGTCAGCTTCTCCAAATCTCTTTTCCTCACTCTGACAAAAACATCCTGAAAGAAAAAAGATACACGTCATTGCAGAAATAATGTTGTGTGGGCTTTTCTGGCTTCACTTTAATAAGCCAGACTGAGGTCAAGAATATTAGACTGTTTGGCCATAAAACACCTTGCTGACTTTGTGAAAATGCAAAAAAATTGAGATTTCACTCTCTAGATCACATTGGACCAGGGGCCATATTTACATAAAAGCTTCCTAATATGAAGAGTTGCTCCTAGAGATGAAATTCTAAGAAAAGTAATGTTTTTGTCTAAGCCCTTGAGAGAGCTCCTAACATGAAACATGAAAAATTAAGAAATACAAATTGCGATATTAGTTTCTATTGCAACTTTCCACCAGCAGCATGATCACGTGATGACAAAGTCTTCACTGCTGTAGTTCAGGAGGTAGAGCCAGTTGTCCACTGAGCAGAGGATAGCTGGTTCGAATCCCTGGCAAGATACTAAACCCCAAATTGCATCAGTGCATGAATGCGTGTGGGTCAATGTGGCAAGTGCACTTGGAGTAGTCAAAAGACAGAAAAAGCGCTGTGCTCCCTTTAAAATGTTTTATACTTGTCATTATCAAATAGATTAAGCAATAGAGATATTCATGTTCATGTTCAAGGACTGTTTCAAAGAGACTCCGGCTTTTTTCACATGCAGTAACATGCCTAAATGGCGTGTTAAAATACGTTTTCACATCGTAATGTAAGAAATCAACTCAAGAAGTTTCTGGGTGATGTTTAGCCTGTATTTTCTAACCCTCCCTGCGAAGTTAGAAGCTATGAATGGGAAACTAACTCAAAAATCATACTGCTTAATGTGGACTCAACATTAATACTGTCTGGTAATGACAGGTCCACCCTGAACGTGTCTGCCAGGCTGTGGTGAGGAGCTGCATGTTTCTCTGCCTTTACCTTTGCTCCATGACTCAGAGCCCGCGATTTCCCGCCTAAGGAGGCTGACATCTTGTGCTCGGGTGTCAAGTCGTCAACTTCTACTGTTGTTTATACTTTCACTGTGGGAGTGTCAGCATTAGTACATTGGTAGCGTAACAAACGTGTTCCTCAGACATAGCATCAGTGTAGAGGTAGGTAAACGAGCCTGAAGTTGTTCTGCCCAACATAATAAATATTTGTATAATACCTCCGACCTCAGGGGGGCGCAACGGTGGATGTTCCTCCTGACCGGTGGTTAGCCAAAACCGAGTAAAAAAGGAGTACTCTGCCTGATTCGCGCTCAGTCTCCCTGCCAGACTCCAGACCGGGTTTTGTGATTATCCAGCCGGGGATGCTGGCTTATCTCCTCTTCCTTTGTGTTTGAACCTTTAAAGTCTGCTGTGTGTGGGACCGGGAAAACTGGAGATAACGTTTGTGTCTGCAACTTTTATAGTTCACTCATGTCTGTGGGACTCGAACCCGGTTTATCCCGCGACGAGGAGTTTATAAGCCGGTTTCCAATACACCGCGCCTGTCGGGATGGAGATGTTGGGGCTCTGGTTTCACTGTTACAGCAGCTCTCGGACCAGGTTCAGCTGACAGTTGAGGACTCCTGCTACGGATGGGCTCCCATACACTGGGCTGCTCACTACGGACAGGTACGCTAGGGATTAAGTTACTAGCTAGATTAAGAGATTTAGCCACTAAGCAAAAGCCTGCCATTTGTCTTAATGATGTTTGGTGTTTGGCAGAGATATTAATCCAGCATTATATACAGTAACGTTATACGGCAGACAACTTGAATGGGTTGCGGTAAACTTGAGTCACGGCTTCTCTGACTATTGTCATGATACTTTCCAGCCATAACATGTCGGTGGAACGACGCGACGACCATGAACCAATTCAGAAGGTTAATATTTCGTCCCAATAAAGCGTTGTTGGTGGAGTCTAAGCACCCGTCGCCTGTGTTGTACATAACGCTACAGTTATAGTGTTGTTACAGCTCAATAAAGTTGTGTCGCTTGAAAAAATGAATAAATAGATAAAGTAACGCCAGCAGCGCTTCTATTGGTTCCAGTGGAGCCAATGGCTATTCAGGCGCCAAACAAGCGCTAAGAAAAAAAGGACAATGTAGCCAATCACAGCATGGTAGGGCGGGACTAAGCGGAACTGGGTTGGGGGGAGAGTAATGTAAACATTAAAGTTTTCAGTACATGCCAACATGACATCATGACGTCCTCACAGCTTCCACTTAAGAAATAACTTACAACCATAGGTTACATCGTGAGTGCCCCAATCTTTCCTGGAAGTTCTACAGTAAGTTAGGATGAAGGCACAGTTAGGTGTGTCAGTTATCTGATGACACCAGTCCAATACATTAACAGCTCCTTGAGTTTGTGATCCTTTGCTTACAGCTCTTCTGTTCTCTGTATGTGTTTATGTGTTTCCTTGCGCGCAGCTGGAGTGTGTGGTGCGCTTGGTCCAGATGGGTTGTGAAGTGAACACCGTGACTAGCCGCTTCAACCAGACGCCAACACACACGGCAGCATTTGGAGGACATCCACAGTGTCTGGTGTGGCTGACTCGGGCTGGAGCTGACGTCGACAGGCAGGTCAGTCTGCCACATTCAGCAGCACTGTAGCCAGATGTAACACTGAGCGATTATCTTAAAAATGTGTCATGTCTGATCTGTCATATTTGAATCCAGAGACTGGGTGGAAGCGTGGATGAATCAACACAAGTGTAGTATATCAAAAAATGACTTGTTGTTTTATGATCGTTATAAAACCATCACAAAAACCATCCTTGTTTTCTTTGTGTCTCAGGCATGATTCCAAAAACACACAGTCGTTTATCAGAAATACCAGTGTCAACAGGATTGCAGCGCTGATATTATTTTACCCTGAATAAATCCTTGAAATGATAAAGGGGCTCCAAAGATCTTCTGTGTTAGTTTATGTTAGTGAACTCCATTTCTAAACTATTGTTAGCTACTGTTGCTTTCCATCAGTGCAGTAGAGAGAGGCACTGAGACTCTAAGCCTATAAAAGTACTGGATATATATCCAGTACTTTTATACTCAGTGCACTGAGTTCACTAACATAAACTAACACAAGCTCTGTGATATAACAATATACTGTATATATATATATATATATATATATATATACAGTGTATATATATATATATATATATATATATATATATATATATATATATATATATATATATGTTAGGGGTGTTCCAACAAGGGTACCTCACGATTCGATTCGATTACGATTATGGGAGCTTCGATTCTTCGATTATAACGATTGTCGATTCGATTCGATTATTGGTGCCACGATTCTTCGATTATTGCTATTTTTAATGCTTTTTTCCATACAAGATTGATTTTGTCTTCATCTGTGGCTAAATTTGTAAATAAGTAGCCTATCAATTAACTCAAAAATCTGCCATAGGGAACAAAAGTCCATTCTTCAAAATTAAATAATTCAATTTATTCAGTCTGGAATATGGATAGGATAACTTAACAAAAAAGCTGCCATATTCCAAGGGAACAAATTGCATTCTTCCGAACAAAAGTGCATAATTCAACTGAACTCATGGATTAAAGCAAAAACAAATCTTTTGACTGAAATGTTTTTTCGAGCTGTAGCCAAGTCATATTCCCAATTTGTAATTTGTGAAACATGTTACAGGGCACGATACTTGACACGTGCTAAAAAAATAAGATAAGATTTACAGCTTCACCCCACACCATGTTCTCTAATGCAGACATCAAGTTTAAATATTTGACCAACAGTGTTTTACAGGAGGATGATCTGAACAGCTGTTCTATTCACACTTAAAATGTTTTGTCTTTTCAATGTAATTTTCAATCTAGCAAATCAAACTGTGCCTTTTTTTTGGCCAAGCTTTTACTCTTTCAAATAATCAACCATCTACAGAACTTCTCATCATCATTATCATTAATTATTATTAATAATAATATTGTTAAAGTGAGAAAAATACATCATACAAACAGCAACTTTTGCAGTCTTGTCAGTCTGATGGCGAGTTATCACCTTTCTGTCATCATTAACATACTGCTAGTAACCAAAGAAGCTCTGAGGCTTTACATTTGTTCTATATGTTATAATACAAGATTTCTGTAATGAGCTACAATCAGACAACATTTATGATTTTGTACAGTCAAACTAACCAAAAACTTGTTATTGATCATCATTATAAAGTTTCAGGGCGTTCCTGTAATCATGGTAACTCACGGTGCCAGAGGGGAGGGAGTGACGCTGAATAAAGCCGTTTACACAGATACACTGCAGACAAAGTCCAGACTATAGTTGTTATTTCAGACATATAGCACACAACAGAAGACTCTCCGTGTCAGACGAGTTCTCATGTGTTGACTAAACTCAATTAGTAACGTAGCAGCGCGACGAGTCCTTGCTAGCTAAGCAGCTAAACATTAGCGCCGCTAATGTGAGTGTGACAATCTGTCAATAAAGATCTGACAACACTTGTTCTCCTCCGATCTACATTGATCTCATAAGCCGCCTTTGTGAAGTTTGAATGACGGAAATCCGTCGTAGCGACGGAGAACTTTAATCCATGTGAACTTATTCAGTCTGGAGCTCCAGTACAGTGAGGTGAACACAACACAAACACAGTAGAGCAGAGTGGCACTCACACTCATCGGTGAGGGAGTTTGTAGCGCGGCTCCATGGTGCGCAGATCACAGATGTTAAATCTAAAGTCTGCTGCCATTAAGGAGTGTGCACATAGGGGATTTAGTGATCTCCTGTATCTCTTAGTTGGACATCTTGTGGTGGTCTGTTTGTTTGAGCTTCTTGTCAGATGGCAAGCTGAGCTCCTCCTTAAGCAGCTTTCTGGCAAAGCCAAGACACAGTGCAGCCTGCAGCTGAAGTGTCAAATAAACATACTGATAGGAAAAGTGCTCTGTCTCTCTTAAGTGTAGTTGAAAAGTACAAGGTGGCAGAAATATTAAAGTATGATTACATGAAATTGGACTTTAGTACTGTTCTGGAGTAAATGTATTTTGTTACTTTCCACCAATGGCAGGATTGATGCAGTAACATGCAGTGGATTAACTTAAAATGAATACCGCTGGATATCATAGAGAATATATTTTGCCTTTGCTCTCTATGGACATGGTCATGAAATATTATAACCTGTATTGTGTCTTCAGGATTTTCTAGGTGAGGCTCCCATCCACAAGGCAGCTCGTTCAGGTAGCTTGGAGTCTATCCAGGTGCTGTTGATAGCAGGTGCTAAACCACAGTAAGTATCCTACTGTCTGACCCCTGTGCTGCGCCACAGCGCACAGCTCTGTCATGCTGAGTGTGAAGCACAGCAGCAGCTACACATCTCCCAGCTGAAGTCCTCCTTTGTCACTGAAGCCAAAATCCTTTCACCAGGCTTGGTAATGATAATCACAGCCTCCCACTGTTTATTGTGCATAGTGGGATCAGAAATCTAAAGGTGACAACAGCATGGGTCATATGCACTTCATTACTTTCTTTGAAGGAGCAATTTGTAAGATATGGCCAGACTTTTGGTTTAAGACATCGAAAATTAACTATCAGCAGAGTGTGAATGAAAAACAGTGTTAATGTTACATAAGATGTACTGTGTTGCAGAGATGTCTAACATGTCCATTTGAGAATATTATTCATTAAGGCTTATTAATTCAAGTTTCACATCTTCTCCATGTAGTCTGAAGAGGTATATCATCTGCTAATTTCTACTGTTCACCGGTTTTCAGTGCATTTATGATGACAAACATGACACACGAGAAGATAAAATCTCTTTGGAGCTACCTTCTAATTCTGGCCATATTTTATAAATTACACCTTAAAGCTCTGAAATATTTCCTAACATTGTAGAAGCTCTGCTGCTATGGTGTATTTTCTGTTGTCGTTAAATCTCAGCGTGTTCACATCAGCTGTTTGGGAAAGAACAGGCCTTGCTGGTTATGTTACATCTGTCTCACAGTCATCGACAATTTGGTACGCATGTTTCATAACTTTAACCGTTAAAAGACATGGCAAGTGTAAAAAAAATCACGTCCAGATTTAGTTTGTGTCCATCACATCCACAATAACCCATATTTCCTAACAGCTTACTGTTGAGTTGATGTTTTGAAACTGAAAAAATGGGTTGAGGTAAAATGTCAATAGCAAGCTGAGAGAAGATTTGAGGATCTATCTTTAAATATAAAGATAATCGATGGAAAATGTCTCTTCCAAAGATTGTATTATCCTGAGCCATCCATAAAACAATCTTTGTTATCTTAAATGAATATCGTCTATTACGTTACAAGTTAAAGAAACAATCTGCTGAATTTCAAAGATTAACATTTTGATCATCGCACAAAATGACATGCCCTTAAAATAGATATTATATAATCTGACACAGACTGACACCAAGATTTTATTAGACCATCTCACACAGTGTGACATGACACATTCCTGTAAGTGTGAACAGACTTGTATTCTGTTTTATGTAGAGCGCTGACACCTTTCCTTGACAGTTTCTTGAAAAAGGGAAACTGCACTGAGAACAAGTGGACTTATCTCACCCCACTGACAGAACTAGCTCAATCTGTAATACAGTAAATGACTTGACAGGATGTTTTTGTAGCATACAAAAACATCCTTCTTCAATTAATAAACTCTTTCCAAATTCCAGGAATTGTGTAGAAAGTAGGAGCTTTAGAAACGCAATCTTAAATAGTCCAGATGTTCCATCGGCAGTTCTCTTCCAAACCAGCTGGTGTGATGGATATGTAAAGTAATTTATTTGTGTGTTTAATCATGGTCAAAATTTGCACCGGTAAAAATGCTCTGAAATGTAAAATGGTAGAGATAGTCAAACACAATGTTGACTTCATGCAAAAGTGGAAAAGCTCATGTGTTTCTATTTATGTGTTGTACACTGACAAATAGAAGGCATTTATAGAAATGTAGTGTATTTGTCTAAATTCCCAATGAATCTAAGAATTCTATTGCTAACTACTTTACAAAATATTTCAGTTGTTTTTTGACTATTTAACACCATAAAACCAAAAAGGTTTTCAATTCTGTTTAAAAAAATGTGTGCAGTTCGATGTAAAAGTGATTTGTTATGAAAAACAATTCAGGTAACACTTTAAATTACCTCAATAATGACCTCAAAATATATTGAAAATGTCCCCAGCATGATAATAAATCTAATAATTTTGTTAAGAAATTTCCAGAAAATTCTGAACGTGTTTCTGTCTAACTTGAATTTAGTGGCCTGCTCAGGGGACTTAGACAGAAACTGTCAGCAGAAGTAAAGCAGAAACCAATTGGAAGTTTCCTAGAAATGTGTCGAATAAGTTACCAGTTATTTATTGTCTGCTTGGTGGAAAATAGCTGAATAATATGATTAAATAACGTTGGGTTAATTGTCATTACATTTTAGGTAATTATTGTGGTAATTGAAGGGCAAATTAAGGATAAATATATAATATTTTACTTACCACATACTTACCATGACATGATAACCAAATTCTAGTATTTAGAATGAGAAAAAATGACAAAATGCGTAGAAATTAAAAATACGATTACAACAGAGAAATCAATCAATTAAATTCCTTTGATTGATTTGAACTTCAGTAAATACATCATGAGCTTTTCAGCCTAATGGAGTTTCACAGCAGCAGTGAAACTTGTGTTTCTAACATATGTTTAATTCTGAACTCCATATTTAGATGTGCTTTTGGATCATATGCTATATTATGTAAAGAAGACATAACCATGAGACACCCTGCACGTTCTGATGTTTTGCAGCTATTGAGTTTGAACACGATTTTCTTGATTAATCCCAGAAAGAGGGAGCAGTCCAATAGGCACTGCAGAATCTGCCACATGTGCATCATCGAGCATCTTACAGTTGTTCAAACTGGCGAGGTATTTCCTGCAGTGATTGCTTTCAATTCTGAGAGAGCACTGATGATAATAGTGATGTCAAGACCTGCATGTTTAGCTTCCAACTAACTGATTTCTTACATCGTGCTGAAGGATTTTTGTGCTGCAGTAGAAGGCCAGGCGTAGAGTAGACGATGAATAGACAATTGTGAAGAATCAAGGATTTGCATAACCTTTGCGGTCATTGGTTCAGGGTTCCCACACAGGCCTGCACAGTCTGGGAAGTGTTGTTTCAACAGTTCCTGCTGCAGACTCACATGTTCTGAGGTTCAAGGCTCTTGCTTAGTGAAGGCACTATTTGTAAAACCATCTAATAAAACATTCAAACATATTGTACGGAAAATGTGACAAAAGATCCCAACTTCCCAACTTCACATACTAGTTTTTGTTGAGCTTTCATCTGCATCTCAAGTCTTCATCGGCAAATCTCACTGGCTCAGGTGCTCTCTTGTCTTGACCTTACAGCCAGCCATACAGTGTTTGGAGCCTATCACAACAAGGACATCTGAGCCATTGCAGTGAAAGTTGATGTGGGTGAAAGCTCAAAAAAGCTTCACTTAAGTTATTTACTTTTTTTGTCACTCAAACAGAAGCCGTGGTCAATATAGGAAACGGAAGATTGAAAGTGAAACTGTGCAGGAACTCATAAGTACAGCGTCTCGCAACACCAGACAAAATACATTTATCAATAAATTGCTTGAATTGATATATTGGCTAACACTAGCTTATTACAGACTCATCATATCATAGCAGCATGTATGTTAGTTGATAGGCCTCGAGTATGGATAGAAAATACCAGGGTTGTGTTTTAATTTTTAAAAGAGTTATGAAAAATCCTTAACTGAAGGTTAACGGAACAGAAGAACCTTGAAATGGGTCGAGAGTTTGGCTCTTTTCAGGGCTTTACCTCTGGTTTTACCTCCTGCTAGCCTGGGGCTTCATTAGCTAAGAACCACGTCACAGAGGGAAGTAATAACTAAACCCCTCTAAATAGTTAGTAAAACAGTCAGTCAGTTACAACTAAAGCATCATGTATGTGAGCACTCAAAAGTTATGATCTCAGAGCGCCATGAACCAGAACGTTCAATATTATCACTGTAATATATTGATCTTGTGTATAGGTTGGCTAATAAGTAATCAGATATTAAGTAAGAAATAATCAATATTGCTAATAAATTGAGATCAGATTTTCTTAACCCTCAAGTCTCAATTTCAATCAGCCCAGCCCCGATGCCAAAATTTGTCAAAAATGCTATTGCTCATTTAATTTTGTCTGGTATTGAGGGAGATATAGAATATGTCAATGTGATTATTTCAGAGCCTTGTTAGGACACATTTTCTTTATGTAGTTGAGGCAGACCTACAGAGACCCAACTAACATTTCAGTAAATGTGACATTAATACTGTTTAAGCTGTAGATAGATAGATAGATAGATAGATAGATAGATAGATAGATAGATAGATAGATAGATAGATAGATAGATAGATAGATAGACCTTCTGTTGTTAAATTTAAATCTTTTTTTTTTTAAATCTTTTGAATTTTACCAGCCAGTAAGATTTTATTGATTTAGCTAAATTAATGCATTGCAGGGGGAGATTGTCAAGACCCAACAAAATGTAGGAAATGTTTCCCTGTTTCCCTGAGCTTCATTTGATTGTTTGTTGGCTCTTCTGGTCCCTGTAGATGAATGGGGTTCGGTACTGACCCATGTGGCTATTTGAAGGCCAATACAGATACAATCAAGGATATTGAAAACCAATATTTGGGGCGGATATTCATTTGCAGTAACAATGAAAATCTTTGTGTCAAAATTTCAAACAACCAGTAATGGAATAAACCAAACTACAATTTACTCAAGCACTGTTCACCCATACAATTTTCAGGTACTATACTTGGGTATGTTCGGCAGGGCCGGGGCTGATAATCAGCTTACCCCTAGTACTGACCAAATGACATTCCTACTACCCAGTACAGATTCACATTAGATCAATCACTGCTAAATATAGAGAGAAAGAGCAACACTACATTACCCTTGCACCAAGTCTCAGTGTAACACTCTCATCAACATATTTGTTATACAAAGCCAGGGCCAAGTGCCATCTAAATTATCTGTTTTAGTACACTAAAGCTGATATTCCATCAGTTCTTATAGTGTAGTGAACACAACCCAACCCTACTGATGAGTTCTGATGAGCTCTCCCTGCAATCTTAAAGCCCTCTTACGTTCAGGCTTTTCTTTGATAGTTCAGCCTTAATTCAGTCAGCAGGATGCAGTCAGACTGTTACACTGTCTAACTGGAAGCAGTTTGTCTCAGCCTGCCATCTTCTTGTTCAGTTTAAGGAACGCCAGTGGACAGACAGCAGCGGACCTGGCCCACGCTCACGGCTTCCAGGACTGTTTCCGCTTCATCTCCAAAACCCAGAAGCACCCGCCGCTGCTCAGTGGACATGTCAATGGCGTACAGAATGGAAATGGTGTCCCATGTGGTCAGGACCTGCTCAGCAGGAAGAGGCTGCTGACTGATACGGACACTGGGCACATGAAGAAAGCCAGGAGAGCTGAGAGTAAGACGTGGTGTTTTTTCCTGAATATTTTTATGTCTTATATAACAAATTAGCCAAGAGGGTGGATGGGGGCTGGAAGTGGGATTCAGGGGGAGCCATAGAGAGGAGTGGCCCGGTCCACTCAGGTGGACGTCCAGGCAAGATAGATGTTCTGAGCGGATCTGAAGGGAGACCAGGAGGCAGGGCTGAAGGGTGGAGCAACTCTGGATTAAGGCCTGAACGCTCGCAAAGCAGCTGACAACGAAACTTGACTGCCTTGGACATGGGGCAGGAGGATGACTAGATTAGCGGAGCAGCTCTGGACCTGGAGACCGCTCAGCGAGCCAGCGACGAGGCAGGGGGTCAGGGGCAGCAACTGGAGCCAGAATATTTGGCCGCAGTCAGGGCAGTTCACTGCACAGGCGCCTGGTGTGTGGAGCGCAGGACCAGCTTCAGCAGCAAACAGTGACAGAGGATCGTAAACGTGCCCCTGTCCCAACATGTAGCAGGCATCACACTCAGATTGAGTGTATTTACAAAACCCAAAACTGAGTTTGAACATATATTTTCTTTCTGCTGTGTTCAATTGAATATAGGCTAAAAGGAATTTCACATCATTGCTGTTTTTATTAACATTTCACTACCTTTTTAGGAGGTCAGGGTTGTTTTTCAGCTTCATCATTCATACGTCTGAGTGGATACTGAATGTGTGTCCCAGCAGGCTCGTATACATGCAAAGCAATGCAGTTCAGCATACCTAGCTTACATCACATTTTGGATCCTTCACTCCTTTAACACTTTATCAGCCAATTATCATACTCTCAGAAGTTGAAAGTTTCAGTGGCATCCTGTGGTGATGTTACAAATTCCAACCAACTAAATACCCCTCGTCTCACCTTCCCCTACAGTGACCGCTAAAATCACTAAAGGCCCTCTCTAAAGCCTGTTTTTAATTTGTCAGTTTTAAATAAAATTCAGATGCAACCTACTTAGTATTTATGAAATCAAAACCTAATATAATTGCCTCTAATCGTTTGACTACTGTTAAAACAATTTAAACAAAAATCACATATAATATATATAATATAAATCACATCACCCACTGTCCTTAGTCCATATATTCAGAGTTCTGTATTATTCTCACTGTCTCCTGCTGCAGATGTGTTGGTGCAGATGCAGAGCTGTGGAGGTGATGATACGGAGAATATGAACATGGAGGCTACGCAGGACCTCAGCTCAGGTGAGACTGAGCCTGCTGATAAAATAAAGCGTGTTATATCGAAAATAATAAAATAATAATTAAGCACAGTGTTGCATGATCTGCTTTCTAAGAAATTAACGTTCACACTTTGCTTTTAAGCAGAATGTTTTAAAGCAGATGACACCAAAGCCACCACCAACGGCCATCATCACATACTGCCTTACGCTGACCGAGATGACCCTGAAGCCAAAAGCCTCTCCTCACCGTCCTCCTCTCCTGCCAATCAGCAGGCAGCAGCGCCTGCTCAGCACTCCTTTGCCGACATGTGTGGCTCACTGCATCTGACCGGCAGTCCCAGCAGCTGTGTGTCCCACCGGCCGGCCTGGTGGGGGCTGATGGGAGCAGAGTGCAGGGACTTCCTGCATTACGGACACTACCATGGCTTTGGGGACACGGCGGAGGAGCTGAGTGACAGCAGCTGCCATGACTACAGCAGCAGTAACCAGGCTGACCACAGATACAAGCAGGCTGCGGCCAGCACCATCCACCTGTACCACGGCTCGTAAAGACCTCACAACCAGCCTGCTGCAGATAGAGCACGATTATTCTCTGAGATGCTTTCTCTTAACTTGCTTTAAAGAACAATCTGACATTTTGGGAATTAATAGTTTGCTGCCAAATCCAGAGTCACTACGACAGACAGCTAGGACACATTTAATCCAGTTTGATTAAACAGCCATCAGTTTCTAACGGTTACGAAACAGTGCAATTTTAATACTGATGCCTCTATATGACCTAAATAAGCATTGGATATTTCTATATAGTTAATATATTAACTGTTAATGCCTGTCACCAGGTGGGTTCATAAAAGTTAAGAAGCTGCTTTGTAGTCTGTAGGTACAGTACAGCACTAGAGTTTCCTGTGTTCCATCATATCGCCATGCATCCTGAAACCCCTTATGAAATGCTGAATCAGTTATCAGGACGTCTGTGGGCTCATCCAGTACCACATAATAGCCATGAAAAAAGGAACCTGCTAATTTTATTCTATAGTGTAGTGGGGGCTATTTTGCAAACAACAGATCCAGAACCTAATCCAGAACTACAGTATCTCTGTACTGGAGGGGCAGAATTTAAACACTGATGTGTATAGACAAAAACACAATAATGTTCATAGTGGCAGATGGATTAGCTTTTAGCTGTCGAGATGAAAAACTGACTCTGAGTAACGCAGCAAAATTTTCTCAAAATGCCAGAATGCTCCTTTCAGGCTGCAGTATTTTGTATTCATGTTAAATTGGGGTCAGATTTACGACTCACTGGCTCAGAAACATACTGGCTGCTCATATTGCATTGTAAAAGAGTGTTTTGCCATCATAATAACAAACATAATTTCTATTTTTCCAAAATGATGGGCTGGAGAAGTGGCTTGTCGACGATCTGTCACTGTGACAGTTTTTTTAAAGGCCAGCGTTCCATTACTCTCCTAAACTCCCTTGGTCACCTTTGAATGTCCATTCATCCTCCTCAAGGTGAAATGTAGAGAAACATTTTTCTTCCTTTCTGTTGGTCTACTGCCAGCTGGTTTTGCACTTTCTAAATGCCGTCAGGTTGCATTTTATCATGTGTTTGTGTGGACAGTAGTACAGGTGTGTGTTGGCGGAGCTGTGTTGGCCTGATCTGCCGTCCTTTTAGCGGGGAAGAGCAACTGCACTGGCAGTGAATGCGCCTTGTTAACCCTGAGCTACCAAAGGGAATATGTTGTGGGTTTGTGTTGCTTATAATTGAAATCCTTTGTTATTTATATTTTAGAGCAGACGAGTGTCCTTATTCAGAGCTGTACTGTAATTTCATAGCATACTGTAGGCTTTTTGGGAATCTTTTCAGAGTATTGTAACATTAATACGGTGTGCTGAACATATGCTGCCTCTTTTTGTATAGCTGTGTGGGAATGTTCACTGTGTGCCAAAGACTGACATCTGTTTTTATACTTGTTCTGGTTTTTGCCTCTTTTACAATTAAAACACGTTTTGCAGTTTTGTAAAAAATTATGAGTCTTTTCTTTTTTTTTTTTTATCAAACTTTTACAGGGGCAATATGTAGTTTTTAGAGGAAAAAAATGTAACTCATAATTTTAATATTAACAATATTAATGAAGTAATAATACAATCTCCATAACTGGCAGGATCTGCCAGATATAAAGTAAAGCAGTATCACATTTTCTTGTCCTTTAATGATTCAGTCTTCCTGAAAGTTTGATTTTCTCCGTTGTTCCTGACTAAATCCTATTTGTGCTGCATTAAATAAAGAAAAAACAAGTCAGGTGTCATCAACTTAAGTTGACTGACATACAGAAACCAGCCTAACTCTGTTGTAGACACTGTACACCCCCAAAGCAAATACACTCCACACAACAACAAGAACTCTTAAACGTCTTTATTTCCAATCTTAAGGAGAATATTAAAATAACCAAACAGGGTAACATGCAGCATGCATTACAACATAACCCTAAAAACACAATGTATATATTAGCTCAGATAGAAGATGCAAAGTGAAGCTCAGTGCATATCACCTTCTCAGATCCAGCTGAATTGTCCTCTGCAAACTGGCTATGCTAGCGTCCAGAGCTGACAGGCCGTCTCTGAATGCTACCTCAGCTCTGGTGTCAAAGGTGGAATCTGACCTTGTGCTCATATCAGACCATACAGACTCCACATCACACTGGGACACTGTTGAGTTCAGCAGTGGCCCTCCCGACTGGACTTTATCTAAACCATGTGACTGGACAACATGAGTGTTCTGATGATAGGCTGAAGTCTCTGCAGGTTTGTCACCTCGCTGAGATCTGATATCAGGATGTAGTAGTGTGTCTTTCAGCTGGACTGAGGCCAGCTTCCTTTGCTCCTGTGCATTTCCTTCTCTCTCTGCAGCCACACACATGTGCTCAGTGTGTGTGGGCTCCAGCTGACCTAGAGACATCAGGTACTGGGTGATGCAGTCAGCGGGGCGCTCTGCTGGATCCTGTCGGTGCTGGTGTTGGTCGAAATGTTGTTTTGTTAGCCGAGACACTGAGCTGTCACCAGCTACAGGCAAATCTGTGGTAATCCGACTCTGAAGAGTCCTGAAACACACAGAAGAAGAGAAATGGGAGTGAGCTTAACGGTGAACTTCTCAGAGATGTGCTCCATTCACAATTCCTTTACTTACTAATATTCTCACACACACACACACACACACGCCTACCTGTTAAGGTGTCCTATCTCTTCAAGTCTTTGCTGGGCAAGTAAGGCCAACTCACTCTTCTCCCTTTCACTGTCCAGCAACCTTCTTCTAGTGGCTTCCAAGTCTAGACAGACAGACAGACAGACAGACAATTTAATAAGCCCACCAATTTCTTAATTGTTGTCTTTTTAATCAAATATGCATTATCACAGGTCTGTCAGTGTATATTTGGGCACATAAGTAATAAGAACTATAGAGATATATCCAATCACCTGTGGAATGCTGGTGATTTCCTGTTGAGGCCACAGTGGCAGGTGAATAAAAGGACAAAACACCACAACACAGATTGAGTCTGCCTGTTTCAGCTGGACGGCCCTCTACCATGAATGTATGGTATAGTGGCCATTTAGGTTTAGTTACAACTAAATCAGCCCTGAAGTAGACGGCTGCAGAGACGTCACCACCGGCCTCACGGTGGCCCAGCTTGAAAAGAAGGTTGATCACACGGATCTTGTTGTAGATCTTGTTTTAACATTTTTTACATGTGGTTACAAAATATTGCCAGTTAAAAGAAAAATAAATGAACGACTGATTTTGGATTCCACCAGTCAGTATCATGTGGACAAAAAATGTATTTCCAACTCAACTGAGATCATCCAGAAACAGAGTGTTTATCCTGTGCACCATGTGAAATGAATTCATTAGAATTAATGATTCATTAGCGCATACCCTGCAAATTGAAGGTTCTGCAGTGGACCGTGACAGGCCATTTAAAAAAAAACAATTGTGCAGCGAATTATGAAATTACCATTAAGTATTTAATTTACTTACAAGTAATCAGAACTGATAAAACCAGCCAGTTTCTTCATGTATTTCTAGTGAAAAACGTTTGTTTGTTAGTGAAAAAAGTTTGAGAATCGCTGCATTAAAGACCTGTCAAGACCACACACAAACTGTATATTGATTCATGTAAAAACTGTAATTGACTTTCAAATTTAGACTGCATTCTATTTATTTTAATATTATTTATATCTAAAATGGAATGTTTTTTCTGTGTTCTTGTTCATATTTATTATTGATGCTCATTCATGTTCCATTGAAGTTTAAACTGTTACATCAGGTCTGTCAGGTTTAGTTTTCATCTATAAAATGTTCCAATCATTAGATATTTTCATCAGCTTTTTGATCTTTTCCATGATCAAAAAGCTTTCTTTTCCATGTGCCCATGTTAAAAAAAATGTAATCCGCTGATACACTGTTTTTGTTTTTTCTCACTAACTATTATCCAAATTAGTCCACAGAGCCTCAGTCACACTGGTGAAGAAGAGAAGTGTGAGAGCAGACAAGAATAAGGAAACCTGTCTTGATGAGTACAATCTCTGCCTCCCTGTCTCTCAGCTGGCTTTGTGTGTCCTCGTGGGCTTTATGTAGTTGTTTAGCACTCATGAGGTCGTCCTGCAGTTGGTTCTGAGCTGTGGTGAGCTCCTCCTGCAGAGCCGACACTGTGGAGAGAAACAGGGTTCAGACTTCATGTTCCTTTAGTCCTGATGGTCAACTTCATCGAGAGCCGCACGCACGCACGCACACACACACACACACACACACACACACACACACACACACACACACACACACACTTTACCGTCTGAGTTACAGAGTGTCTCCATGTTCGTCTGTCTCTCTGCTTTCTCTATCTCCTCCAGCAGAATCCTCTCACTGCTGGAAAACAATGTAATCACTTGGAAGTATATGTCAGTGGGTGACAGTATGACCACGCTGATCACACTCTAACACACATTAACATCACATTTACATACGCTTTTAAACCAGCCCTGCATAAAAATATGACATGTGAGAGAATATGTCCACCATCTACTATAAAGATACTTTTTTATAGTATAAAAAATATACAAAGATAAAGATATAAAAGATTTTTTGTTGCTTTTTTACCCGTTTTACCAAACTCATATGGAGCCGTGACATCCAATCTGAGATATGTATCGAACTGTCATGTCTGTCTAAATTATGTGAGAGAGAGAGTGTGTGTGTGTGTGTGTGTGTGTGTGTGTGTGTGTGTGTGTGTGTGTGTGTGTGTGTGTGTGTGTGTGACCTGTGGAGCTGATTGTTCTGGCTGTGCAGTGATGACAGGTCTGGTTCGGTGTGAATGTTTGAACAGCCGACGCTGGCAATGGTCTGCTCCAGATGACAGAGCAGCCTCTCTGCTACGCTGCCTACACACACACACACACACGCACACACACATGCACACACACACACCAGAATTAATATTGTCTCCATGGGAATTCAGCACTGTAAGCTGAAAGAAGAAAGAAAAAAAAAAAAAAAAAAAAAAGGCATTTCAAAGTGTTTCCATTAATTCATTTGTGACCTTGATGAATCCACAATTCATCAAGTTTTCCAAAGTCCCAAGCACTTTGTCTCCAAACTTCCTCCCTGGATGCAAACTTCACTACCATAACAGTAACACGTGACAATAGAAAAACCTAAACCATCAACATCTAGGAGCAGTTTGCATGACAGACATCTGAGACACATTGAGCTCACCTTGTCCAACGATCAGAGCTCTGAGTTCTCCCAGCAGAAACTGGACTGTCCTCACTTTCACTTCTCTTTCTGCACTGCTGTGTTTGTCCTGGGGGACTTCATCAGCCAGTTCATGTTCCAGCTGCACATCTGACAGCTTCGAGGTACAGGTGTGTGTGTTTGGGTGTGTGTTTCTCACTGCTGTGTGTGTGTCTGCAGCGGTGCTTTGGGTATCGGTGTCTCTCACGGGAACAAAGTCTTCCTCTCCTCTATCACACCCTGCCATACAGTGTGTTTGTGGAGTCTGAAAGGTGGACTGGCAGCCAGCAACAGGGTGGTGTGGAGGGATGGGGGTCTGGGGCTGGGATGGAGAGAGGGAGGGCTGAGGGGGGGGTTGGGTGGGAGATGGATGCCGCAGCGTTTGGGAGTTGGACGGATGTGAGGGAGAGTGCAGCAAGGTGGGAGCTTGTTTCTGAGGTGGATGGAGCTTCATTCCTACGTGTGCAGCTGGAACATCAGACTGATGTGTGGCGCGTGGACTTGTGCTGCCTGGTCCATGCAGGACTGACTGACGACTCTTCTGACCTGGAGGTGGAGATGGAAAGGAAAATGTAGCAGCATTAGAAGGGTGTTGCACTTATCTTGTCCCACAACCACTGTCACTCCCGCATGTTCTTATTCTTGACTGAATATCTGAATTCTCACCTGAACACAGGCTACGCTTCAGTACATGTAAATAAACAGTATTTTACCTGTCAGTGTAGGTGGTTTCTTGATGGTCTTCTTCCCCAGTGAGGTACATGGTGTTGATTTGGCTGCTTTAGCCGCCATCGCTCTGGGAAGGCTTGGCAAGGCTTCCGTACACAAAATGACATAAATAAATATAAAATGGAAAAATAGTGGAGACTTTGGAAACAGATGATGGCTGATTGTGACATTTGTTATTGATGTCTTTTCTCTCTTGCTTCAGCATTAGTAGTAACAATCTATTTACTGCTCTGTGTGAGGAAAATCATCTAACCTGGTTTCTCAGCCTGAAGGATGCCACTGAGCAGGGCAGCACACCGGTCCAGACCGTGATGGAGAGAAGTGACCTGAGAGGACAGAACACGGCCGTGAGAATCCCCGACACAATCACTTCCACTTGAATGAAATCCACATTTATTCAACCTTGCTTTTATTAGTTAACTGATGTGACACTCACGTTCATTTTAAACATCCACCACAGTTCGCTGGTGCGCAATAATGAAAAAGAACGTTCATACAAACTGTGTAATCTCTGTTGTAATTCAATGATACAAATCTTGACAAGCCTTGTTGGAAATCAGTGATTCCTGTAGCACACTGTCAATATCAGTCCACTGAATGCACCTTTGTTTCACATGTGGCTTTCTTCTGAACTCAGTACTGCTGCTGTGCTGCATCACTGTGCTGCTCAAAGCGTCCTCTAATTCCTACTGATCACAAACAGCTCTGTTCCTTACCTGGTCCTCAGAGTCTGTGGAGTACAGAGAGTAGGCTGGCTCCAGGCAGGCTGCTGGTGCTGGATTTGGAGTCACTCTAGTGGTACAAGTTAGAGGAGCACAGCATGGCATAAGAGCCCACAGAGTGCTTATAGGAATAAGGTGTAAAAAGTGTACAGTAAAGGGTTTTTTGACAGGAAAGATGAATGACAGATGGTGTACTCACTGTCGTCTGGCAGGCTGCACTTTGACTCTCCCTGTCAGCCTCCCTGATGTCAGCACCTACAACCCAACCAACAGTCACAAGTCAACGCTGACCAGTATATCGACTGGCTGATAACCGGCCTATCACAGATACAGTGGTATCCGCGTACAGCAGGATAGCACTCGTCACAATACTTCTATTTGCATTTTTTTTTTGAAGTGAAATACTAGTTTTATTTTCGTAGTGAAATTACAGTGTGCTTCATTCATTTGTGTTAATTTCTGTAAGAACTTCAGAAACTACTACTGCATTTTATTCTGCTGTGGAGGATAAGTTATGTGATCCTTTTTCTAAAAATGCTCACTGGACAAATATTATTCTAATATTCAATTGGACCAAATATTTAGCTCCTGACAAAACATAAAGGTTGTATAAAGGACTCTCATTTAGTCATGTTACAGGTGCACTGCTTAGTTAGGGAAAGACATGTTTACTTTGTCTATATGTGGCGGAGCCTGCCAGCTTTCTAGCTTCAAACAGTGTCCTGGGGACCTAATTTTCCTCTGAGGACAGCTTGTTTATTCACTTATGGAAATGAGATTGTGTTATTACTTTACCAGCACTGCAAACATTCAAACCATGAGTTTAAATGTAACTCTGTAATGTCAGTCTGGCAGGTACAGGCTGATGCATACAGAGCTCAGATATTTTTACACGTTTAAGGAGTGTGTGAAAATCAGCCATTTTTCTGGATGTATTGAAATAGGAAACTCGTCATTTTCGCTGAAGAGCAAAACCGACATGACAGGGCTTCTTCTCTTTGAACCACAGGATGTCTTTGTGAAGTAACTCCAGCAGGTCGAGTGACAGCCTGTTTGGTGTCTTGGTTACTAGTCGTGTTCTATCACATTAAGACTTAATTCGGTCTTACCTTGCTTTTAGCTGCTCCTCTCATGGTTAAAGACTGCCAGCAGCCAGGTGAGAGTCACCGTTCTTTCTGTCTTCTTGGGCTTCAGCTGTTTGACTTACGGTGTTCCCTTCACGCTCGCATGTCTGCAGTTTCCGGTCATAACAGAAGTTTGAAAAGGGAAATATGGAGCTGACCAATCAAAAACACGGACACACATAGAGCCACGCGTCTAGTGGGCGGAGCTGCAGGACCAGGAAGTAGTTCTTCACTCAAATGAGTAGAGCACGGGTCATAACTGCAGTTGTGAAAAACAAATTAACCCCAGAAACAGAAACGTCTGTGTGGAGAAAGGTACAATCAGGAAGTCATGCTATTTTCACAAATTATACCCTTTTTTTTTTTTTATAACTACGTTATCCCCTTCAGTTTCATTTAGCCAACATTAAAACTATAATACCCATGTGCCTTATTCATGGTTGCTATGGAGACTACCCAAGGCAGCTCAGAGGCACGAGCTGTTCGGTTTTGTTTCCTCTTAAGTTCTCATTGGTTCCAACTGAAATGTAATATTTAGGAGATCTGAAACCATTTAAAAATATGTGACCTCTAAAATATTAAAAGTATTTCATGGGCCAAATGTAACCATCATTAACACGCTGAATGACACAAAGAAGATTATAAAAATCTGTCAATTAGGGCTCCTACATATTTAAAAATAAGTTGTACCTTCCACAAATCTCAGCTTCTCTAGAATGATCTGGTGTGCCAGACTGGGTCTTATGGCTGGCCACCTTTGGTCTGTGGGCCGTACCATGGACAGCCCTGCTCTATACCTTACTGGAACTGTGTCCCTTGGGATAGAACATCGCTTTTTATTTGAAGACACATCAGATTACACTCTGATCATTTAGTCAGTTTACAGACAGTTCAGCAGTGTAGACATACTGTTGCAAGTTCAAGTTCTACAATTCCAAATACACTACAAGTATTGGCATCAAAACATACATGAATGCCAATGGGAAAAGAACGCATGATGCAGAAAGACCCATTTCAGAATAATCTATACTGGATTATAATCATTGGTACATAATTTGTTTTAGATGGTTAAATTAGCCAATTTCACTTTATGTCACTCTACACCTTTATTTACATTTCTTATATTATCAGAGGTTGTATAGTACTGAGTAAATGCATTGAATAGTTTTTTTTTTTTTTTTTTTAAATGTAGATGTGTTGTACTTTACAATGAAACGGAACACAAACTCCTTAATAAAAACAAGGTTTTGGTAAGTGCGTTTACTTACTCCCACGGGTCAGTGACACATCCCTGTTCGCACCATGTATATGTCTGTGCAACAGCTACAACTGCTCTTGTAAATTAGTCTGATGCACTTAATAGTGCAAATAAGATACATTTTTATTACCAAGTACTAAACATTACATTTAAAAACACATTTGAAAATAAATGTAGGCTTTTTTGAACAAACAGTTATTTATTGGTGATTTTGAATTGGAATGACATTCTCAAGTTTCAACTTTTGTTCAGGGTCAGAATTTTCTTTATAAACTTTAAATAAAAGTAATGATTTTAAAAAAAAATAAACATGAAACTATCCACAATATGATGCACTATGTAGACCGATAAAGGCGTCACATCCTACAGAACACCTGGTTTCTCCATGTAACTTCTCACTTGACATTTTTAACGTTGCCAGGCCTTAGACAAACTAGTTTTTCCTTCAAACAAAAACATTGTGATAAAACTACAACAAGCTGAACATGTGAAAAGAAAATTAACTCAAGTAAATTCTGTGTAACTACATGGCTCAAATATTCTCCTTATTCCCACTCTTCATCATCAGCTGCAGTCTGAGCAGCCGGCTGGCTCTGCACACCGTTTTCTTGGAAAGATCCTCCCTGTGGACCACGAGGACACAGTGAAGACAAGTAGATAGACTCAAATCAGTTTCCAGTGGGGAAAAAAACAAGCCACCATAAATCAGAAAATCAATCCAGTTACCTTCCTGTTGTCTGTAGAAGCAAAGGTCTTCCCTGAGGGGTTGAAGCCTGTGCTACCAGGACCGCTAAACGCAGACTCCTCCAACCATGAGGGCACTTCCTGCTGGGCCTGCCAATCCCAGTCAACATAAGCAACAATGAACTACTGACTGTGCATTCAGTCCTTCTTTTGACAGACGATGCCTACACACACCTACCAAGCTCTTACCTTCGACAAGATTGTTACCAGGGAGCGAGCCAGCTGAACATCATTATCTGGGTCATAGAAAGACACCGCCCTTCCAGTGTTACCACAACGGCCGGTTCTCCCAATACGGTGAACATATTCGTCAATTTCTTTGGGGAGGTCAAAGTTCACCACATGCTGTACATCAGGAATATCCAGTCCACGAGCAGCTACAGAGGTCGCCACCATGACTGGACATTTGCCAGAGCGAAAGTCAGCCAGAGCCTGCTCTCGCTCCCGCTGCTCACGGTCACTGTAAGTGAAAAACACGTGACTATCTGCATTGAAACTGAGTGAAATTATACAATTCTGGACACATCACTTACCCATGAATGCTGGTAGTTGGAACCTTCTCTTGGCACAAGTAGGTGGCAATAAAATCAGCTTGCCTCTTGGTCTCGACAAACACCATGGTACGCTCAGTTCCTGCAACCAGCACCAGTCATCAAAATTAGGGGTGTAATGATCTCGGTTGCAAGTCGGAAAATCGATCAAAATTACGTCATGATCGCGACCTTCGAAATCAAAGGTGGAATCAAGGATTTAGCCACGCCCCCAGTATCATGTCCAGCAAGCATGCCAAGAAGGGAAAAAAACAAAAACAAAAAACACAGCATGTTGCAGTGCAGCGATGCAACATTACCTCCTCTAGCCTGAAGCTGGAATCAATTCTAAGACAGCAGTGTGGGAATCATGAGCCGACACAGGCTGTCTGAGAAAATTTCAGACGCAGGGGGGGGAGACAGTTTCATTGCTGCTCTGATGCACCTCTGGAGGTAGTATCAGAGCCACGGCAGAAAGAGAGCAGGCCAAACAGTGATGTGGTCACTGGTAGTGTCTTTGGCAACTTATGAGGAAAAGAAGTACCGCAGCTATAAGTGGAAAAGCCTCCATCATCCCATCTGTCCTACTGACTCTTCCTCGCGGCAGGAGTGGGGGGGGGGCGCTCCCGCACTTGATTGCAATGATTATGTGATGCGATCTACAGCAAAAAACTTTAACTCACCATGTCTTTGTCAACTTCCACTATTGTGCTGTTGGCGTTACTTTCTGACAACTTGTATTGAAAAAAAATCACAGCAACTGTCAGCCCCTCCTGACCAAGACTTCAGTGAACTTTCCCCCAGAAGAACAGCATCCCTCCCCACGAGTGAGAGACAGACAGGATCCACTGTTTACTGATGGTGATTATATAATTTTACATTATACAAAAAAAATATAACTCAAGACTGAATAGGCTCTTTCTTTGTTTCAGCTACCTGTGATAAATAAATGTGATTTCTGCCCTAAGCTTAAGAATTTTTGGGATGTCATTTTCCACTTGTACAATGTTATATACAGTAAAAAGTTGATCCCTGACAGGCTTCTGATAATATTGGGCTGCTCCAACTTTTCTCTCACTCTACCCTACAACAAGCCTTCATGTTTGGTATGGTCGTAGCAAAACGAGTTATTCTTAGAGATTGGAAATCAGTCTCTCTTCCCCGTTTTAAAAAATGGTTGAATGATGTGTAGGAGCCTAAATACAGTTTTTACGTTGATGGTGTAATTTAAGTTCATAAAGAGGAATAAGGATAAAAATATTTACATTGTTTACAATTCACACACGTAATATGTAATAAGTGCATGTTTGGGTAATTTCAATATTTGTTGAGAGCTAAAATGATCCTTTAACGTGTATTTGTGGTACTTTGTAGTGGCAGGATGTATTTTTGTTTGTGCAAACTGCACCTTTAATTTGGCGCTCTCGCGTGTTTTTGGGGTAGATGATATGAATTTGGTGGTCAGTCAGGACAAGCGGGGAGTGGAGCCAGATAGTTTTTTGACCTCTTCCCAACTCTCTTCTTTTACGTTCTTACTCTTGCTCTCACAATCATCACGCGTATAGGACGCGATCTGTATTCATTTTGTGACAATCTATTTTTTTGTATTATTCCTGCATTCTGAAAGTAAACACCTCAAGTTTACCGACTGGTCTCTGGATTTTTTTGGACGTGGACACGAAGGAGATGGTCAAGAGCGTCAGACTTAGGCTTCACCACCTACAATATGGTTACCTGTATCTACCTGGAAGAAATTCGATATACTCTGTCAGACACTCACCACAAGTTCCTTTAAGTCTGGGGACCCTTTATTGAATACATTCGAAGTGATAAACTTCATCCCCTGGACTAGTTACACCAGATTATTATTTTGTCTCTTTCTGTTTTGTACTGATTGCACGGTTCTTTGTATGACCAAGTCTCCTTGACCTCTCTTGATCCTGGCTCTCTGGACTCTGTCTTGGACTTTAAAAGCTACCTCTGTACACCTGATTTAGTATGTGGACTGACATGTATAACTGTTATTTTTCTCATGTTTATTTTACTGGGGGTTGGCAGTTTTGCCCTGTTTGTGCCATTGTACATTGTCTGTTTTTTTATGTGGTTTAAAGCTAAAAAACATATATACATATATATAGGGATGCACGATAACCTTTTTTTAAAGCCGATACCGATAACCGATAACTTCCGGCTCCTAAAAGCCGATACCGATAACCGATAACACATATACATATGATCATGACATTAATACTATAAACAAACCCAAAAACACTTGACTCTTTAAATAGAGATATTTATTTTTATTTTTATTTATATTTTATTTTTATTTATTGTTTGTGGCACTTGCAGCCGTTCTTGTAACTTCCTCAGGGCGGAGGACGCTACTTGAGACTGTCTAAAATGTCCAACAATCTTGCGTCCAATGGCAACGCAGTCAGACACAGCTCTTTGACTTAACACAGCCTCGTTCACAGCAAGTTGTAAAGAGTGGGCCATGCAGCCCAGGTTTGCAACACCGCACTCTTCCATTGCCTTTTCCATATTGCGCGCATTATCTCGTAAGACAACATGGACCATCTCCTTCTTAATATTCCACCGCTGTAGCATAGCTTCAAAAGTCTGGTGAATCATTGTACCTGTGTGTGAGCCGGGCAGCTCCTGGGTCTGCAACACCGCTCTGTATAGTTGAAAGTCTGTATTTAACCACTGCGCGGTCAGACTCATCATGCTTACAGGGCTGACATCACAAGTCCATATATCCATGGTGAAGCTCATGTCTTTCACGTTGTTATCAATCAAAGTGTGGATACATCTGGCGATCGCATCATACTTAGCTGGAAGGCACACATCAGAAAAGTAGCGGCGGCTCGGCAATGTAAACCGAGGCTCCAAGTGATTAATCAGGCGAGAAAAGCCTCTGTCCTCAACGAGGGTGAAGGGCTGGTCGTCAAGTGCCATCATTTCCATGATTAAGTCTTCAATAGCCTTAGCCCGTGGGTCATTTCTGGCGAATTTCTTGGATTTTTCAAAAGCCTCGCCGATGTGTGTAAGTCCCGGTGGCTTCTTTGCGGCTGGCTTTAAGTTGCTAGCGTCTTTAGCAGCCCGGGCGTCCTCATATGCTTTCAAAACTCCGTCGAAGCGATGGCTATGTTTCAGGTGACTTATCAGGTTTGACGTATTGAAGCTCGTGCTACTTTTACCTCCTCGTGGAACTTGCTTGGAACATTTATTACAAATAACTAGCGACTTATCCTCTACAGAAACTTTGAAAAAGTCCCACACAATCGACGCCATGTTGTCTGTTTTTAAACGTAAGCACGCTGTGCTGCATTCATGGTGTGACGGAAATTCCCCGTTTCCACGTTTGCTAGTCGTTCTTTCGGCCTTTTAAAGTTCATTTTTCTATTGTTTATGTGTATGTATGTGACATGAGGAGGTATTCTTGAATTTTCCCAGTCAAAAAGAGTTTTTCTGATTATGCCAACGTCACTTGAACGCAGCATTCACTGCAGGCCGTTCGAGTCTGACAGTTGGAGCGGGCCATTGCAGTGCTGACAAAAATATATATGTTATCGGGGCTATTCGTCATGATATCGGACTTATCGGAATGACGTAATAATTTCCAGTTATCGGCCCGATAATATTCGGGCCGATAATTATCGTGCACCCCTACATATATATGTATGTATATGTATATATCTATAGATGAATTGATACACTGGTGCAGCTTTACTCTGCACAACAACAAAAAAAAATGTTGCGAAAAGGCACACCTTCTCTGTGGAGATCATGTTGAGTCTATGTGAGGAGGGAAAAGTGTGACTGAGGGATAGAGAGGTACCTGTAGTTTTGAGGAGGTCAAGAAGCTGCTCCCTCTTGGAGAACTTGGTGACCTGGACAAATGTCTGCTCCACATCACTGCAGGCTGCGCCCACCACACCCACAGCCAGGAACAAATAGTCGGTCTTGAGAAAGTCAGCCGCCATCCTGTAAAAACATGCTTCCATATTTATACATGCCAAGCTCTCTTGTGGGACAAGTTGTGCACATCTATATTAGGTAGATCAATCAGCAGACCTTTGGATGTCATCAGGGTAGGTAGCGCTGAACATCAGAGTCTGACGGTTCTCTTTGGAAGGCATTCCCGGGGAACCCACCAAGCGGCGCATATCAGGCTCAAAGCCCATATCCAACATCCGGTCGGCCTCATCCAGCACGAAGTACTGCAGCTTAGTCAGCCCAATCTAGAGCACACCATATAGCTACATATTTAAGCCTTTAACTGTTCAACTTTGATGTAAACATCAATTGACTGACAAGACCCACCTTTCCTCTTCCAATCATATCCAACAGTCTCCCAGGAGTTCCACAAAGAACATTGCATCCCCTACAGATTTCTCTGATCTGATGTCCAGTGCTAACTCCACCATACACTACAACTGGACGCACACATGTCCTACAACAATTACAGGAAACAAGATCAGAGGCCAGTAGATGTGTGCAATTTAATACATGGCATCTTAAAGTGTGTAATTGACATCTTGATGGGTTAAATGACTCTTTGTCAATGTCTCAGTTTAAAACATACCCATAGGCAAACTTCCTGGCCTCCAGATAAATCTGGTTGATGAGCTCTCTGGTAGGGGCAACAATGATGGCTTCAGGCTCCTGCAGCTCACTGAAGGAACTAGCTGCCACCCCATCTGCCATCAGCTGCTGCAGAATAGGGAGCAGGAATGCAGCCTGGAGGGAGGAAGGTACAGTTAATCTCTGTCCACAAGCAAACTTACAGGTCACTTGTTGATTCTCTCTCATCTCACCGTTTTACCAGATCCAGTCTGGGCACAGGCCATGAGATCTCTGCCAGCAGAGATGATTGGGATGCCATGCTTCTGCACAGGGGTTGGCTTCACATATCCAGACTTGCTGACAGTTTTTCTCAGGGACTCGCACAATGCTGCTTCATCAAAAGTCTAAAAAGGAAAAGAGTTCAACTGCTAACTCAGCAGATCACTTATCAGATAAAACATACACCAACTTCAAAGAACCATTAACATTTCTTGCCATTAAATGAATTGAGTTTTACCCTAGCCATGTTACTGACATACTGACATCTTATTGTTGGAGACATCCCAGTGAGATTACACCTTGTCAGGCAAACTTAAAAGTTTGACAAGTCATCATCCATCCCAAATCATTTGGGAAATATGTTCATTCAATCAGTCGTATTCTGCTGAGGATAGCGACAGTGTGTTAATGCCATGTTATGCTTCTATAAACCTGCTGCCATTTGATTTCTATTACATCTCACTATACACATCAGCCACAGACTGAGCAGTCTGCTGTAATACAGAAACAACTTGGAGCTATTTTTAAACCGGGTTTGTCTCATTACTTAAAGCGAAACTCTCGCCAAAAAGCAACCGAGGCTTTATTTGGGATTGAATATGAGTCAAACCTTCATGTAAAAGCATAATTGCAAATATAGCCGCAATCGGCAATCCGCGGGTTCTAACCTCTATCGCCCCAAACCGGCCCCCCTGACCCTCATCCCCTGCGGTTGGTGACATCGGCCGCCGTGTTCCTCAAAGATCTGTGCTGCACATAGCCATGATAAGCACCAGATTTCTCCAAATTGGGTTGTCAGCTACATGCTAATGGCATTTATAGCGCCCCCTATAGGTTGAGCTCAACATGCTCTGTTAGGCAGATTCCCAGTCCTGTTTTGAACCTACGCACCAAGTTTTGTGATGATAGGACAAAGGGTGTGGGAGTTATGGCCAATAATTTCCAAGCCCCGCTCATCACAAAAATAAATGGGTCCGTGGCGGCCATGTTTTTTGACCAAGCTGGCTGATGTATAGTGGAAATCTGTCTTTTCATCCCCCAAAGGCGTATACCAAATTTGGTGTTGATAGAGTCAGTCTTTCATAAGTTCTATTCATTTTACTGTTTTTCACATTAGGCAAATTAGCAAAAAATCTATAATAGCAGCTTTCGTGGTGCAAGAGGCTTTTTGTAGACTATCAGGAGGACATCTATGAAAAATTAAGTCAATAGCACTTGTGGTTTGGCGGGGAGAGCCTTTCGAAGTTCACACCCTATGTTATAGCGCCCCCATCTGACGGATCGGGATGAAATTTTTGGAGCAGCATGTGGACGTCATTTATACGTTTATGAAAAAGAAGGTTTTTGAACTACTCACGTTAGCTGCTGCATCTCCTGCGCGTTGTTCTTTTTCATAAACTCTGTGTACACAATGTTCTCAATGCTTGTGTTCATGAGTAGAGACCCTGGTGATGCTACGAGCTAAGTTTCATGTGTCGAAAAGTGACCAGCAACTGTTTTTTCATCTTATTCATTTATTTACTTCATTCATGACTTCTTACCATGATGGCCTGCGGTGGATTGGTTCCACTGACATCCACCATGATGTCATCATACTTATCAAAGTTGATTCCTGTCTCATAGTGGGCAAAAATGGAGTCTTCATCTTCAGGGAGGGTTGGGGGAACATACGTGACCCTTGGTCCTGCAGAAAGAAACAGATATTGTTTGTGTTGCAAGAATGAAAGCAGTTTCATTACAGTACTGTTAATTTACATAGAACAGTTCAGTGACTTACTTTCATCCTCGCCGCCATCCTTATCATCTTTATCTTCCCCTGTATCAGACACAGATGTCAACCACATCAGTGAAATGTTTCAAATCCTAACTGAATGGCTAAAATCATTAATTTGAAAGAAAAAAAAAACAAAAAACTAAAACATCAGGAGCTATATACACTAACGTTGAGTAAAGAGCTCCTCATCTTTTCCCCGATAGCCTGCAATGACAAAATGACAGACACAACATTAAAACACATGAAATAATGAGTCGTGCAAAAATGTTAAATGAATGCTAATTTACCTCCTCCAAAGCCTCCTCTACCACCCTCGTCACCACCTAAAACATTAAACAACCATTAATGATTTGCTCTTCACATTCCAAATTAAGATTGGACTTCTTAAAACGCATTAAATGTATTTGCATTTTGTAAAAGGTGTTCTTCACTGTTACAGGATTCATTCGAGTAATACCTGATCTGAAACCTCCTCTTCCTCGACTTCCTCCCCTAAACCCTGTTCAGAGATGGGCATCATCTTGTTACAAACTACAAACTTGTAATAATAATTTAGCTCTCCAAACAGCTAATACAGCATACTGGTGTGAGAAAAAATACATTTTATGAAAATAGAAGTAATACATTACACACACAAATACATTGCATACAAATTGATATGTTTTAGTCATTTATTTAGGAGCCTCAAAATGGTTCTGACCTTCACCCCTCTACATCAAGATGAGCGTTCCAATTTCCCAAATCATAGATATTAAGTGGCTAAATGGAAGATCTTGGAGGTGAGGCTGCAAATTGAGAGCTGCATGCTGGGTGCTTTCTTCAGTTAAAGCAACAGTTTACTGACTGAATTAACTGCAACTTGAAATGCAGCTGGGCAGCTATGTTTTGATACAAATTACATTCATCTTTTCTACACAGCAAAAAAACAATACAAAATACTTAAATATGTCCTTTAAAACAAACTGAATTGAAATGCAGCCCATCTCATCGCATTTACAAAATATCGTATTTGAATACAAAGACTCAAATACAGTAGAAAAAGCATTTCCTTGTGGAAAATTACAACTTCAAGTGAATAACAGTCAAACTATATCCAAAATGTGCTTTTCTATTGAGGAGTGTGCAAAAATAAATCAAATACACGTACCATTTTCACGTGCTTCATCGCCATCTCCTGTAGGTTCAAGGTAGTTCACATTAAGTCAGTATGTGTAAGTCAGATATACTCAGACTCGATTCCTGCTCTCAAACCCCAATGTGTTATAATCTTACCAGTTTCACTGCGAAATCCTCTGCCACGTCCTGGTAACACACACACACAATTTCATCCCATCAGTTGTAAGCA
Source organism: Diplodus puntazzo (assembly GCA_963678695.2). Classification (NCBI taxonomy): domain Eukaryota; kingdom Metazoa; phylum Chordata; class Actinopteri; order Spariformes; family Sparidae; genus Diplodus; species Diplodus puntazzo. The sequence continues at coordinate 19,050,271 of OZ023178.1, forward strand.
TTAAGTCTTTTTTTCTTTTTTACAAATTTACCTCCTTCAGATTCAGAATACTTTATTAATCCCCGGGGACAAATTGTTTTTGTTCCAATGCTCGATGCAAAGTAGAAATAGAAATACAGAATGAATGGAAACAAGAGATAAAGATATACTGATCCTGATCTAAATGCAAATATTTAACAATCATTTTAAATTTTTTGAAGGGTTTAATAGGTGACTACATAATGATAAACTTTTCTATTCAGCCCGCCTGTCTCATCCATGAGACTTGTGGTTTGAAAAGTTTCAAAAGCTGCCCTCATGACAAGGGACTAAAGTTTGATATTCACAATAGGTTTTATGGAGTGTATTCCTTCATGTCTGAACCCTTTTGAGTAGTCAGACTGATGTGAAAATTCAGGGATGACGATAACCACAAGTTAATTACTCAACAGGTGTTTGATAAGTTGGTTGTACAGTCAACCAAATTATTGGCTTCAATCCCAATATTAGAATGACAACCTACTTTTCTTACCTTTTAGCCAATAATACATCAACCACTATTAATTTGTTGGCCTTAGTTTACAGGTAGACATCACAATCTGTCTGAATCAATCTGAGGCAATTTAAATTTTTTCATTGCGTTCAGCATTTACACAGAAATTAGGATGACAGCTGAGAACAATAACAACCAAGCTGAACAAAGTTAAAGAATAAACAGGACTGGTTAAATCATACTATCACACTTCATACATTGTCATCAGCATAGGCGTAACTATGGAGCCAGAACGGTGACTTTAAAATTTGGCATCCAAAAAAAAAAATTCGGCATTGAAAACAAAACCAGTACTGAAAAATGAAACATTGGCATTGAAACATTTGTATTGAAAACAGTTGTATTGGCATTGAAACAAGTATTGGCACTGAAAAAAGAAACTAATCAAAATAATTACAATCTGAAAATCTTATTTTATTGGGATTTTTTGTATTTTTCGATGACAATCTTCAGATTTTTTCTTCATGTCACCTTTTTTTCAGTGACAGATTTTTTTACAATGTCAGTTTTTTTTCCAGTGTCACTGGTTTTCAGTTTCAACCTTCTGTCACTGTTTTGGCATCGAGAGGGAGGGGCCTGAGGGGAGGGGCAAGTAGAGCATGGTTTGCATCAGTGTTAATTTCGTTGACGAAGACTATGACGAAAAATATTCGTCAACGAACCTTTTTCACGGACGCAAACAAAATGAAAACTAAATAAAAAGTCAGATATGATGAAATATAACTGACACTTTAGTCAACGAATAAAAACGAGACGAAAATGTTAGGGTGGGACGAATGGAGAAGAGATCCAATCAGAGCGAATCTTTTGAGGGTAGGTTGACCGATGCAGATTACAGCACAGCCACTTTAAAAAGCCGCGGCAAGCTAAACAGGCAGCAGCATTTACACAGAAGGAGAACAAAGACGAGTTTGCAGAACTTCGCACAGTTTCGCACGTTTTCACAAGAGTTAGGTTGTTTACATGATATGTAGTTGAACAGCTTTGGCGGATTTCAGCCGACTTCGCTCGTTAGCAAGACGCTAGCGTTAAGGATTTGCAGTGCACCAGAGAGAGAGAGAGAGAGAGAGAGAGAGAGAGAGAGAGAGAGAGAGAGAGAGAGAGAGAGAGAGAGAGAGAGAGAGAGAGAGAGAGAGGAGAGAGAGAGAGAGAGAGAGAGAGAGGAGAGAGAGAGAGAGAGAGAGAGAGAGAGAGAGAGAGAGAGAGAGAGAGAGAGAGAGAGAATTTTCAGTTGACACAAACTGATTCATTGTTATTAATTAGTTATTGACTGAGATTAATTGATTGTAACTATGATTGAGTCAATCATAGTTTTGATCATAGATTGAGTCATAGTTACAGTATTACCAACAGTATAGATTATAAATAATTTGTCTCACTAAGACTAGACTAAGACTAAAAGACTTAAGACTAGACTAAGACTCTTAAGATATTTAGTCGACTAAAACTAGACTAAGACTAAAAGATTTCAGATGACTAAAATATGACAAACTAAATGTTGTGTTATTCAAAAGACTAAGACTAAATCAGAATTTGCTGTCAAAATTAACACTGGCTTGCATATCATTAGAGAAGATAATGGCTGCATCCTGCGGGAAGGCGGAGCTGGACGGTCCAGCCACAATAGCATTTAGGATCCGTGTGCTGGCCGTCTCTGGGCAACACAGAGTCCAACTACCTCGCAGACTTTTCTTCAAGCTCTCCTCTGGTTTGTCCAAGTCTCTGTGTACCTGTTTCTATCCCTGAGTTCCCGAGCTCCGGTCTCTATATGCGTATGGAGTGTGGTAGTAGCACGGAGCTAATGAGCGTTAGCCCCAGTTGTGTCGTTCCAAACCGGGGATGCAGCGCTGACAGCAGCGCTCCGGTCTGCTCCCCGAGCTCTGTACCACCATACCGCTGTACACGCATGCAGGGACCGGACAATAAAGCAGAGTGCTTGGAGAAAAGTCAGAGAGGAAGTTGAACTACCTGCTAAGTTATGAAAATATGTGTGTTACTTGATTACAGCCGTCTGTTGTACTTTACTATGAACCACAGTAGCACAATCACAGCTGACTTTCCCCGCATACTAACTGGTTGAGTTTACTCGCTTCAACTCAAAGGAGTCATTGTAGGAATAGTGATATTATTCACATGAGCTGAGTTTATAGGGGAGACAGTGTCTCTGTATGCGTGTACAGCGGCATGGTGGTACAGAGCTCGGGGAGCAGACCGGAGCGCTGCAGCCCCGGCTCGGAACGACACAAGCGTGAAAAGCCTGCTGTTCTACTGTTGTGCTAACTGGGGCTAATGATCCGTGCTCGCCGCCCCGAAGCTCGTTAGTTCCGTGCTACTACCACACTCCATATGCATAGAGACCGGAGCTCGGGAGCTCCGGGACAGAAACAGATACACAGAGACTCGGACACATCAGGAGAGAGCTTGAAGAAAAGTTCGCGAGGTAGTTGGACTCTGTGTTGCCCAGAGACCGCCGGCACACGGATCCTAAAATGGTCTTGTGGCTGGACCTTCAAGGCACGGCTGGACCGTCCAGCTCCGCCTTCCCGCAGGCTGCAGCCATTACCTTCTCTAATGATATGCAAACCACGCTCTACTTGCCCCTCCCCTCAGGCCCCTACCTCTCGACACCAAAACAGTGACAGAAAGTTGAAACTGAAAATCAGTGACACTGAAAAAAAACTGACATTGTAAAAAAATCTGTCATTGAAAAAAAAATTGACAAGAAAAAAACTGAAGATTGTCATTGAAAAATACAAAAAATCCCAATAAAATAAAATAAGATTGTCAGATTTTAATTATTTTGATTAGTTTATTTTTTCAGTGCCAATACTTGTTTCAATGCCAATACAACTGTTTAATACAAATGTTTCAATGCCAATGTTTCCTTTTTCAGTACTGGTTTTGTTTTCAACGCCAAATTTTTTTTTGGATGCCAAATTTTAAAGTCACCGTTCTGGCTCCATACATAACATCCACTAGAGACAGGGGGGACATGTCACCCCCACATACCGAAATCCCGTTTTTGTCCCCCCCACTTTTATTTAATCCAGCCGAACGCAGAAGCTCTCAAGGGTCCGATACTCAAACATGTCCGGGTGATTAATCTACCCCGGCGTATACCGATGTGCTTATTTTACATTAATTTGATGGCAAACTCCGCCCAGCTGACGAAACACCAGTATATGCCAGGTTAGTAATCAAGTGAACCCACTCTCGCTGTGAGTCGCGGACAGTTTGTGTAATGATGTTGCGTTCAAAGGCTGCAACAGGCCACTGTCTTCGGCTGGGCCGGGCTCTTGATCAAGCATTTTGATCTGCGTGGTGTTACACGTGACTTATGTGAGTTATCCTCGTGCTGAAAACGTGACCCCGAGACGCAAGAAGAAAGCAAAAATACATTTTTTTACTAAGGAAAATGACAAAAATAATAGTAACGCAGAGTGATCACTGGTTTGGAAATATTAATGCGTTAGATTACTCATTACTGAAAACAGTGGTCAGAGAGTAACGCGTGGGCAGTGACAACCTGTGTCGGCTTTACAGTTAATGGGCCAGGCCGGGCACAACGTGCACGGGCGCGGGTCGGGCTTAATTATTTGGGCCCAATGCAAGCTCTACTCGGGTCCAGCCGCGACTTTACTGAGGTTCGCCCAGTGTCAGCAGCAGGAGGATGGTCAGCTCACCTCCCAGAGCCTCGCGCTGAGTCACTCAGACTGATTTGGGGACCGTCATTAAATTACTTAGCATAAATATATTAATACAAAATAATTGCAGTTTTTTTTCTATATCTTCCATGTCATGTGACCCAGTGACTCCACCAGAAGCAGATTGTGTTAGTAAACTGGACAAATGAGACACAGCTCTTTTTATTGTACTTATTGCATTTTATATGAATATTCATATGCAGAAATTATGATTTTTTTCTCAGTAACTTCCATGTTAGGTGGCCCACTGACTTCTGAAACAGATTGTTTCCATAAAAATCTATAAGAAAATAATGGTTAAAAAAAAAAAAAAGTTCTCTAATGTCTCATGTTCTTATGATTGATTCTTATTCTGATTTTTTTTTTTTTTTTTTTTTAAATCTCACCAGCAGTCACCATTTAAAGGGTTTTTTTTCAAAATTTTCTTCCGGGGGGGCATGCCCCCGGACCCTCCTAGTGGGGAAACACTGTATGTTCTAAGAATTTTGGACATGTGAGGCGAACCATTTCTTCCTTAGCTGAAGCCGACAACGGAACAAAATAAATGTGAAGAGAGACATAGTGGAGCTGTATATTTTCCTGCTTTTTTTGTCCTTTGCCAATCACACCTATGACTAAGCATGATAGCCATGTTCATCATAATGTGTTGCTTTTAAGTAGCTGGGAATATGATTAAAAGCATGTGTAAATGTATAAAATGGTAGTCAAATCAGACCCCCACTTTTTTTGTGTCCCCCCCACTTTTCAAACCGATGTTACACATGAAACAATATGTTTGTGTGTGTGGATGGGTGAGTAATTCAGTCTGCGTCTCACCTCTGCCTCCTCTACCTCTGAAACCTCCTCGTTCTCCACCTGTATTGTTCCAGTTTTCCCCATCTATAAAAACAAAAATTGGAAGATCAGTAGCACCAGAACAGAAACATTGCTAAAAGACTCCATTAAAAAATAAAAATAAAAAGATACTGCCAGTTCTTACAATTTCCTCTCTCATCACCATCTACAAAACAAACGGCAGAGGAGACATGTTAGATTCCTTCTACAATGACCATGGAGATCAATTTCTTCCCTATTAAGCATTAGTTTACACTGCTACTTAGGGGTTTCATTTAAACTCAAAATAGCAACACTCGAGTGTTGTCACGCTGCCAGAATTTATAAATGCCATACAATACCTTGGGAAATATCGATATTCGATACAAATGACAATGACACAGAGCAGAAAACATTTGACATATTTTAAGGATGAATAAAACAAGGCTTTAATAGTGTGTCAACTCACTGTCGATATAGGTGTATCAATAATGCAGAAAATGCAGCTTCAAATCTACAAATTCCATATGAATATTTGACAACACTGCTTTTATTACTCTTGCAACTGATCATTTGCAGTTTTTCAAGTTCTCTTTAGTCAGTTAACTGTAACATAAAACGTTATAACGAGGGGAAAAAAGTGACATCATCCAACTGAAAGCTATTTTTTCAAACAAAGAATTTTGTCATCGATACCTGTTTAATCACTCAACAATCATTTCATCACTTGTATAATATGAGACCAATAAGAACCTGAGGAAAATGAGCCTCTAAATCCTCGTCCTCTGCCTCTTCCACCACGACCTGGAGAGAAAACAGAAAATAAGTGTCTTCTAGCCAAGAGACAGTCATTTAATCATTCTTACCAAACTTACCACGTCCAAATTCACCACCGTCAGTATTCGAGGAGTCTCCTTGTGTGCCTGAAAACAAGGTGTTCATTTCCAAGAGTGCATCATCTTAACATAGTTACCCAATCATTCTAACTGCCTTACACTCACTGTTAAGAGTTAGTTTCAGAAGAACACGTTAAAAAAGGGGCAAAATAATCAATTTCACATGTTAAATATGGACAGAAAAGCTTAAAAATGTGGGGACATATCACTTTATAAGGCACATGCACAACATTATACATACCATTGCTTGAGCTATGGCTGGTGAGTGTGGTGGTACTAGCAGTTCCCTGTGAAGAGGAGTACATTCAAAACAGGTGTGAAGTGTGGCTCCGTGATAGGAAGGAGAAAGAGCCAGATACTCAGCTTTGTTGGCGCTTTGACTACACTAGCTTACCTCTTCCTCCCAGTCGTCCATTTTGTTCCACCTGGGGGGAAAAAAAAGTCCAACAATTGCTTGCTACCTCTTACTGCAGAAGCGGGTCAAATAATTAAAACATGAACCTGACTAAAACAGTATACACTTTTATACGGTTTTTTTGTTCCCAAATAATACATTTAACCTTTCAAGACCTTTAGACAAGCCGCTATCTGTATAACACCTGCGTTAATTAAGACACGTGAACCTCCGACCTCGTGGGTATGGCTGCTAATTGCTAGCTAGTGGATGAGCTAATTGCTATCTAGTGGATGAGCTAACGGTAACGTTAGCTACTAGACCGAATTTAATAAGCGGGCCAAGCAAGTCACCGTCAAATCTGTAACGACATGGTGCCCAACTGTTATTGCTTGAATTGACCATGAAAGGTTCTCCACCTTTACAACAAACTTAATCACCTATCAAGGAAAAGTACTTGCAGGCAACGAACCATTCCTTTGCTAACCCAGGGAGTCCAATTCCTTATTGCCACGTTTAGCTTTAGCCAGGCACATCCCCATTGAATTTTATCGCTCACTGTTGCTTCGGTACGGCCACATTATTTCACTAGCAACTTAAATAAGACGATATTTAACGTTATTCAGTTTGGGCTTAGCGCTTGGAAAGACAGCACAACCTAGCTTTATAAGGTGACGGCCACGGCCGAGAACTGACACGTGTTGCTTAAGCACACTTAACGTTACATGCTAGCCAAACTTCATTTTGCGGTTATAGTTGAATAAAACGTGTAACTGACAAAAAATATCCGCGCTGGTCTATTATAACTGTCTTTGTTGGCAGCACTGATGAAATTACTCGCATAAAGATACTGTGGACTATTAACTCACTTCTCCGGTAGGATTCAGCGTTTAACACCGTGGTCCTGCAGCTCTGCCTTGTTAAGACACTCTGGCGCCGCGTGTACTCTAGTCTTGGAGCAGCTCGTTAGGGTTGCCAGTTCCGCTGATTTCCCGCCCAACTGGACTTTTTTTATTTTGGGGGGCAAAAAAAAAAAAAGGTGAATTTAGATTTTAGATTCAGATGATGGAGGCAGGGCTGTTGCTTTTCCCTACACGACTCATTTGTTCTGCTGCCGTCATCAGGCAGTATGCTATGTTTTTATTATAATCTTATATCTCAGTCAAATATTGCCTTTTGTTGCCATATTATTTCCTGTATGATATCATCAAATTTAGGGCTGCCAACCTCAGTGTGTAAAAATAAGCGACAGCTCGCCAGGGAGACACGAATAAAGGTCTCCCCCAAGATAGTTAGTCGCAGACACTTTTTATGCACATTTTTGCTTTTCATACATCTATTTCTTTTTTGCATTCTCGGAAAAAGTGTACCTCTTTCTCTTGCTCAAAGGTTTCAAGGCCCAGTAATTCCATTTACTACTGTTGAAAATGAAACAGTACCAAACAACATGAAAGACCGACCCCAAGATTCAAAATTCGAGCAAACTCAACCACCCACTCATCCTTCCACCTATAGGCAGCCTAAATGTTTGATTAATCCAAATCAATTAACCTTACCACAGCAATTTAACTGCGGCTGACATAAAAGGATGCCATTTCTTAGTGAAATTATCATTGCGTCCTTTAATTGCATATTTAAGTGTTTCAAGGCTTATGGAAATCATCTCATCCTTCAGCCTTGCATGCTGAGATGGGAAGACTTCCAAGGCAAGAGGTTTGACTGGCCGTCCAACAATCTCCCGAAGAGGGCATAGCAGTTCCAAACTATGATACAGTGCTTAGAATTACCATGCCCTGGATTACTGAGAACCTTCATCAACACAGTTGTTCCGAGAACTGTCTACAACTTAAGTGAGAATATTTTTAAAATGTTCCCTGAAGGTTGTCTAAAGGTTATTTAAACCTTTAGTAAATGTTCTTTCGAGGTTCTTTAAAGGTTAGATAATGCTCTTTGTATGTTGTCTATAAGTTACATTTTTTGTCTCCACTTCATTCATCATGCATTGTGGTCCTCTGCAAATCTTTATGAGGTTAAAGGGTTGACAACGTAATTGATATGGTTACAATGCAACCTCATGATTTAAAACAGAACACCATATCAAGCTTGTCTAATAGATGTAAAACACACAATCACTAGCTTAGTATGACTTGCTGTTGTGTGTAGCTAAAGACCTGACCTAAAGATTCACTGCTGCTGAAACGGTGATCCGTTAATTCATCACATCCAGACCTCCAGACAATTGCAACTGCATTATTGATGGTACATCATCACAGTCTTGAAAGACGATTGAGATCTCTGCTGCTTGAGTGTTTGCCCACTCTCACTCCTATGACCAGAACTTCCATGGACTTCCTGCCCCACAACAGATCCAATGTAATGTGCCACGTTTTGGTAGATGCTCTAGGCCTTATTTACATTTTAAAGTTAGAATTTAATGGGAATATGCATTTCTTTTTAAAAAGCGACACACCTTCAAACATAGCATTGAATATACAAGCATGTAAGCTTCCCAGTCATAACAGATTTATGTACTCTCAAGGCAGTTTAATGATTCCAGTATGGAGAATTATTCAAAAACACCATATGGCATTGGGTAGAAATAATACATTTACACTGCATGAAAGAAATTGCATGGTTCTTGCCATAAAACTCTGTGGGATTATTATCATAAAGTGGGCGTACCAATAAAGGAGAGGGTCGTGATTACTCAGAGACCGCTTTTCATTTAGATTTCTTGAGGTGAGAGGTCAAAGGAACACTTTGAAAACGGGCCTGCCAGTCTTTCCCTCGCTGAAATGTAGCCTCACTCTGGAGTCTTATTTAGCCCTCTTTCAGGCAGATTAGTGTGACATGGATGCCTGAGGTTGTGTAGTTTCACATGATACCACCGCCTTCACCTTGGAGTAAATAATGAGCTCCTTTTTTTTCTAGTATATTTTTTTGGCCTTTGGCTTTATTGACAGGACAATTGAAGACATGATAGGAAACAGGTTGAGAGAGAGAGGGGGAGTGACACGCAGCAAAGGGCCCCAGGCTGGGACTCGAACCCACGGCTGCTGCAGCGAGGGCTACGCCTCTGTACATGGGAAGCTGCTCTACCCACTGAGCTAAACGGCACCCAGGCCTCAGCCTCTTAAAGACAGTACCATCGGCTAACATCACAAGTGATCCCGTGGGTGTCTTGGGCCCAAGAGTCTGTAAGCCCGAGACTTGAAGAAGAAGAAGCTGATTACATTCGAGCATGAATGAAGAATAAAATGGTGTCTCACTTTACCTGAACAATGCTGTGACACATTATATGGCATTTAATTTGAAACTGTGATATAAGCACGTTTTAGCTTTTTTTTTCTGTCAACCAGTGGTTAAATGGCTTCATTATGATCCAGTGGAAAATGCTGTTAACTAATTTCAACTCCACTGACAGCCTTCGACTTGAGAAATTGAATGTTGTATGCCACTGAACATAACATGATTGTACTGTACAGACTTCCTGTAAAGACAGACCTGGGCCACTCTGATGATGTCAGACTGATCCAAACTATTGTTTAGTGGCAAGAAGTGATGTAGCAACAATTCAGGGTCTGTTTTATGATTGGCTATTGGTTTAGAACATATCAAGCATTACAATACCAAAACATATCAGTTCATTTTATATTTTTTAAATTAAAGGTACACTATGCAGATTTGGAAATAAATTGTAATCAGAAGAGAAAGTTCTTTGACTGATTATGCCTGAACAAACTAAATAAACAAACTCTCTTTGTTTTCATGACTGAATAAACAAACTGACCTCAAAGACAACACAATTTCATACTCTTTTACTTTGTTTCTATTCGGCAGACCCCGTCACCTTTCTAGTTTCAAACAGTGGTCGGTTGGCCCTTTGTTTCCAGTGTCATGTTGAGTAACAAATATGCTATTAGATGATTATTTTGTTATTTAGATCACTTTCACTAATCTCTATCATCGTAAAATAGCCTGAGCATATTTTCACTGTTCACTGTTAACTAGGCTAATTAACTAAACAAATCAAAAGTGTTGTGTATTTTTTGGGAAAAACAGGAGGATCAGAAAAACTGGTCGTAATTCGGGACTGTACCGAATTTAATCGAACCTCTGCTCACCCCAATATGACATTATAGATATATTATATTTTAATGATGAATATAGTGAGTCCAGTTCCTTGTAACATTATGATCCATTCCAGCAGGTCTTGCAGCTACAGCGCAGTGCATTGTGGGACGTGGGTTGATGTTGAAGTCAAGATGGCTGTGAACGTCAGGCAAAGGAAAGAGCCTGCAGTAGGAAGGCCGTGAATGAAGTTTTGAATAGAAAATCCTTCGTCGCTGCTCGTTGACGCCTAAACCATCGTGCTGTTGAACCTGAATGTGGAGGACTTGGATAACAGGATAACAAACAACTGAGGATAAAGTCTCGTATGAATTCCGACGAGAAGGAGGACTGTGAGTGTGCGCCACCACAGGCCGAGACTAGCCCCGCAGGAGGACCATATAGGTGGGGACGCATAGAGGAAAGAGCCGGGGATGCTAGGAGAAACACTGGGAGTGATAGCCAGCTAGCTGTTGCTGGAAGCTGTGTGGATGCTATTGTTCTGTTGTTTTTATCAGTATATTTAGGCAAATTGTATTGCAAGCACAGGTCGGTTTGAAAAATTTAATTTTCTGTAGTAACGTTACTTTGCAAACGTGATTCTGCATTAATAATAACGTTGGTTGAACTTAGGCCAGCGGACTAGCCAGTTTATGCTATATTAGCTTGCTAAGTCAGCGTCAGGATGCCCAGGTCTCTGACATGTCTTCTGCTTGATTAGATCAAGTGCACCTCTCAGACTGAGTGGAGGGATTTTGATAAACGCTGTTCTGACATGCAGTAACAGCCGTTATTAACTATAGCCAACGCTACTCTTGTAGCAGAATACACTGTCTGTGACCCTAATCACTGTAAGGCTAACCTGGCTGCTTCTAGCTGCAAGGCACCGACTCCAATGTTGCTATCTAACATGCATCTCGCCTTATGTTGTCCTCGAGGCGTACGCAATTTCTGAATCACAACATGCTCAAATATTGTCCCAGAGTCTCTGATGCAGCCATCAGAGGGAACACAGTATGGCTTGTATTTATCATGTCAATGCAGCACATCGTGACCTTTGCTGAAGTTCTCATCGTTATTGTTTGTTTGTTTGTTCAATCAGAGATTACGAGGAGCCTGAAATAGAAAACCCAGAAGCAAGCCGAATGTAAGTAAACATTTTATTTTATTTTATTTTATTTTATTTTTTACTATTTTGCACGTAGGTGTGTCTCTGATCATATACTGACATCTGCCCTTCTCCAACGTTACTTCAACTCAGTCAAGCCTGTCTATGTTCTCTTCTGTTTTCATTTCTTCTTGTCAGAGCCCTGGTGGCGGTTGATATAACAATGTTATGACAAGTTCATGATAAACCATAGTGGAGCTTGACATAAAAAAGTGACACTAGCATGACACATGTTCTCCCAAGTAAATCCTGTGGTACTTAGCACTGTCCACTAAATGGTACTTGACTACATGTCAAAGATTTTGACAGTAGCTTGATTCATTTAAATGTGCACTCTGCAGTTTTGGAGAAGATATTTAGTTTTTTATGCTTAAACAAACTAAATAAAGAAACCATTTGATATCATGTCTCAAAAAACAAACTGGCCTTAAAGGGCGACACAATTGCTTACTGTTTTACACTTATATTTAGCATTATCATTATATGTGGTGGACCCTGCCACCTTTACAGCTTCAAGCAGTGTTCTGGGGACCTTATGTTCCCCTGCTTGTTTATTCAGTTATGGGAAAGGTAAATATTTTTGAGTTTGTATTATAGAATTTCTTTTCCAAAACTACATAGATCTCGTCTCAGAAGCACAGCCTGATCTCTAATAACAAATGGTCTTCATCAGCATGATAGATACAGTTGAAGCTCTGAAGCCAATGGCATTCTTTGATTAGACATTGAATAAAAAATGTTTAATGTGAAAGCTCAGAAATGAAGTTTCATGCCCAAGAAAGCATCAGGTATATTTTTTTGCTGTTGTTTCTGTTCATGTTAGTAAATCTGGCATGTCAGTATACGATTGATTTCAGTATTGGTGCTGCTCTCTTCCAGCAGTTATCTCATGTGGGTGTTACTGTTCCGGTCAGCAACATCAACACAGCCTAAAAAGTCATATTTTTCCTAGAGCTCCATTATGTCTGTATTGGCAACTTGTTAATAGTAAAGTGCTTGAAAGGTCACTTGAACTAGGGCAGCACAATATGGATATCTTTCAGCTTATAACCGATAATTAGTCCCGACAAGATCACAGATAATTTCATGTTTTTATATTTTGAACAGCATATCCTAACCTGTTAATTATCTTCTTCCTCATCATCTTCATCTTGTGTTTATTGTTGGATTGCAGACATTAAAGGTGCAAACAGCCACATATTTTATTGGACTTTGTACATGTTGCGCTTGTTAGGCTTATGAAAGCCATTTGGCTTAATATTATTGGCTCTATTTATCTGCTATAGTATCTGTTATCTGTTTCACCAGTATCAATAAAAAGCCAATAAGATACATTTCCCAATATCGTGCAGAAAATATCTCAACCCGATTTTGCCATATTTTGCCTCCTTAACTAAAACAAATTAAACATAGATGTTATGGATTTTAATTTAATGGCAATATATTGCTTTTGTCCTCTCATTTTAACACTGAAATAACCACCAGCACACGTCATACAACTCTCTTGAGTTTTCCAGTGAAATGAGCACTCCCATTATAACACTGTTATAATGGGAGTGCTCATTTTATGCTCATTTCACGTAATTTGAATCTCTACCATTCATCCCATATTGTACTAACTGCTGTTAATTAAGAATAGATTGGATTCATGAAATACTCATAACCTGTTGTGTCTAACCTCTGAATGCAGGAAGCGAGCAGCTGCCAAACATCTAATAGAGCGCTATTACCACCAGTTAACAGAGGGCTGTGGGAATGAGTCGTGCTCCAACTCATGGTGTGCCTCATCAGTTGGCTTCAACCGCATGGATAACAACGCAGCAGCGGTCAAAGCCTTGGAGCTCTACAAGGTTAATGCGAAGCTATGTGACCCCCACCCCTCGAAGAAAGGCACCGCCTCTGCCTACCTGGAGAGCAGTGCCCACAGCAACTCAGCCTGCAGCAACAGGAAGATGAACCATAAAGATGTCCACTCTGTACGGGACAATTTCAAAGGTAAGTTGATGCCAGACACTCGGAATTTACACACTGCTGTGCTGATGAGAGACATAGATCAGAATACATTGTTTTCCCTTGTATTTTTAACCTTGTTGATTCCGTACGTAGATGTAAATTACCTGACGGAGGAGAAAGTCTATGAGATCTTGGACATCTGTGGAGAGAAAGAAGATTACTCACCTCTGATCAGGGTAATAGGTCGGGTGTTCTCCAGTGCTGAGGGCCTTGTGCAGAGTTTCCGGAGGTCCAAACCACACACCAAGGAGGAGCTCAAGTCCCTTCAAGGTAAGGATGAGGACAAGGATGAGGATGAGAAGGAGGCAGCTGCCTGCTCTGCTACAGCTATGGAGGAGGATTCCCCCGCCTCCTCTTCATCATCAAGGCTCGGAGAGGGCTCCTCAGGGGAAAATGATGTCCAAAAGCTGGGCCCTGATGAGGTGTCGGTGGACATAGAAGCAGTGCGGCGGGTTTATGAGCGCCTGCTGTCCAATGAAAAGATAGAAGCCGCCTTCCTGAATGCACTGGTCTACCTCTCACCCAACGTAGAGTGCGACCTAACGTACCACAATGTGTATTCACGAGACCAGAACTACCTGAACCTGTTTGTAATAGTGATGGAAAACAGTAACCTCCACAGCCCAGAGTACCTGGAGATAGCACTCCCACAGTTCTGCAAGGCCATGAGCAAACTCCCACTGGCAGCTCAGGCCAAGCTTGCACGCTTGTGGTCCCATTACAGTGCCGAGCAGATCAGGCGCATGGTGGAGACCTTCCAGCAGCTCATTACGTACAAGGTGATCAGCAACGAGTTCAACAGCCGCAACCTGGTCAACGATGATGATGCTGTGGTGGCGTCCACCAAGTGCTTGAAGATCGTCTACTATGCAAACGTGCTGGGTGGCGACCTCGACATGGAGCACAACGAGGAAGAGGATGAGGAACCCATCCCAGAGTCCAGCGAGCTCACCCTGCAGGAGCTTCTGGGCGAGGAACGGCGGAACAAGAAGGGCCCTCGGGTGGACCCTCTGGAGACGGAGTTGGGGATCCGAACTAACGATTGTAGGCGGCCACTCATTCCCTTTGAGGAGTTTGTCAATGAGCCTCTGAACGAGGTGCTGGAAATGGACAAGGACTACACATTCTTTAAGGTTGAAACTGAAAACAAGTTCTCCTTTATGACCTGCCCCTTCATCCTGAATGCTGTCACCAAGAACCTGGGTCTTTACTACGACAACCGCATCCGCATGTACAGTGAGAGGCGTATTACTGTGCTCTACAGCTTGGTGCAGGGTCAGCAGCTCAACCCCTACCTGAGACTCAAAGTGCGCCGAGACCACATCATTGATGATGCTCTGGTCAGGGTATGTGTGTGCTAGTTCAATACATAACATGGAGTTCTCTTTTTCCAAAACATTTTGTTTAGTCTGACACATTGCACTGATCAATTTTGCTTGTGTTTCTGTAGCTGGAAATGATTGCAATGGAGAATCCTGCAGACTTGAAGAAGCAGCTGTATGTGGAGTTTGAAGGAGAGCAGGGTGTTGATGAAGGAGGTGTTTCCAAAGAGTTCTTTCAGCTGGTGGTAGAGGAGATCTTCAACCCAGATATTGGTAAATAAGAAACAGGCAAAAGCACAACAACTAGCATTTATTTTGCAAAGCGTATTTTATGAGTAGGAAACACACTTGATTAGCCATATCTCAGCAGCTAAGATGGTTGTTTTAACCATATTAATTAAGATGTGGATCAGCAAGGACATGGCTTTTCAATAGATTCTATATAGAATTCCAGGACTATTTCCTGTGCAACTATTCCATTGTCCACTGAAACTGAGTATTATCATGTCAAGGAAGAAGTAACTCTTTTAAAATGTAGTGGAAATTTACAATGGACAGTTATAATTAATTAATTAATTAACCATGAACATACTTTCATTTTCAGTTTGAGTGCTACAGTTGTGTGGTGCCTGAGTGAGTGTTTTCTCAGTCATGTGCATTTTGCAGCGGGATTGCGGTCAGGTGACTGTGGAATGTGGAAATCCATTGCAATCAGGACTTCTTGTTCTTCTTTGGTCTTCAAGTAGTTCTTGCAAAGCTTTGATGTGTGTTTCGCTTGAGTCTATCTATCCATCTCCACAAAGATGTAAACCAGAGGGTGTAGCATGTCTCTGAAGGGTCATTTTTATGCAGGTGTCCAACTTCAGAGGAGAAAAAACAGCCCCAGACTTGAATATTCACCATGTTTCCCTGGGCTGGGCGATTATGGCAAAAAATATAATCATTTTTCTTCCTTCATACTGATCGATATTCATCACAATATATAATTTGATCATGCTGCCAGTTTGAAGACTATAATGACTTAAGTATGAAGAAACCAGAGGGTTTATTAGTGGTCAGGATTTGACCCAATCAGT
This sequence comes from Diplodus puntazzo, assembly GCA_963678695.2. Classification (NCBI taxonomy): domain Eukaryota; kingdom Metazoa; phylum Chordata; class Actinopteri; order Spariformes; family Sparidae; genus Diplodus; species Diplodus puntazzo. The sequence continues at coordinate 19,066,299 of OZ023178.1, forward strand.
CGGAAGGGCAGCCCAATGAAATTATTCAGTCCCCGTTTAAGTTAGCTGGGTGCTAAACCGTAAGTAAGCTGGCTCGGATCTATCCATATCGAGTAAAAATGTATGAGGCATATCACTGAAATCAGCATAAATTTAATCGCGATCCCAGTTCGAGATCACCCAGCCCTAATGTCTCCTTATTGGTTGATACGCTGCGCTATCATCACACTTCTACACCACAACCAACACATACACGCAGATTTAACACTGCTAAAAATAGACGTTTGACTCCTTACATTACCAGGATCTGTGTCTGCCTTTCGGTTTTTCCATGCGCTGGAAAACAGGGAAAAGTAGAAAGTAGCGGATCATCAGACTTCATTCAGAAGACATTAAACTTGTTTTATTTAGTCTTAATAAATGATATTCTGAATTGGACACATCTTTTTTCCAAGGCTAGTAACAGATGTTATGGAGTGAGACATCTCTGTTGAGAGTTGCACATGTGCAGTACAAACCACATAGATGCCACTGACATGTACAGATACTTTTACCACATCTTTAACTTCAGTCTGTCTTCAGACTTGGCACCAGCTGATCACACATCACAGCTTTGCTCCTGAAAAGGCTTTTTCATATAGTCAGTTCTGTATTTTTCTTTGTCAGGTCCTCCTGCAAGTCCTTGGTAGTAACAGTGGAAGGTCTGTTGCTTTATGGAAAGTTATAAACTTGTATATGAAGTGTTTAACTTCGTCTCTCGAAACTTGAAGTCTCTTGGAAGTGTTTTTGTAACCTGTGTGTGTGTATTTAAACTTCTCCTGTATTATCTATTCCACCTGTAGGCATGTTCACATATGACGAGCGCACCAAACTGTTTTGGTTCAACCCATCATCCTTTGAAAATGAGGGACAGTACACTCTGATTGGCATTGTTCTCGGTCTGGCCATCTATAACAACTGTATCCTGGATGTCCACTTTCCTATGGTGGTGTACAGGAAGCTGATGGGCAAGAAAGGAACTTTCAGGGACTTGGCTGATGCCAACCCGGTAAGAACTGCCTTACTAAATGTACTGATTCTTTAGTTGGATAGCTAATAGGGCTGGGTTTTACATAGCAATGCCAATATCAGTAACCTTAAAGTGATGAGATGCCAATAAAGTACCTAATTTTGTGGATTTGGGTGTTTACTTTTCTAAACAGCCATTTTTGACACTTGATGAGAAATGCTACATATGATCTGACCGTGTTGAATAGGTTCTGTACCAGAGCCTGACGGAGCTGCTAGACTACGAGGGCAGCGTTGAAGACGACATGATGATCACTTTCCAGATTTCCCAGACAGACCTGTTTGGGAACCCACTCATGTACGATTTAAGGGAAAATGGGGACAAGATTCCAGTCACAAATGAAAACAGAAAGGTGAGCCAACAGAAGATGGAAGGCATATTTAAAATTATTAAACCTTTTCTTGAGGTCTCAAGTTGTTCATTCTTACTTTTGTCACGTCATGGCATGGCGGTAGGACTACGACTGTGGCGAAGCAAACAGTTATTGTTCGGTCAACAAAACATCTGACCAATTTTACACATCCCATAGAGATCTAATGTGTTCAGATGTAATTATGTCATTTTGAGTGGGATTTGGGTTAATTGACTGAAGGACAGTTTGACAACAGCTGTAAACATTCATAAAGATTCCTTAATTTTTATGATATTGTAATGTCAGTCTAATGAACACACCTTTAAATAAAGTCTTGCTTTTTTTCTGGTAAGACTTGTTGCTGTGATTTTTTAGTGATGAGGAAATTTAATTCCATTCATTTGTATTATGTTGACATTGCAGCATTTTCAGTCGTGAAGGAACAAACTGTGTTATTTGATTAAAAATAAAGCTATCATCAAAGGTACTTACCAATAGCATAAGTGGGGATCAGAATTGCCATTTATTATTTAAACGTTTAATAGTAGCAGTCCCTGTTGATGTGTGTTTGTGCAGGAGTTTGTGGCCCAGTATGCAGAGTACATGCTGAACAAAAGTGTGGAGAAGCAGTTCAAAGCGTTCCGGAGAGGCTTCCACATGGTCACCAACGAGTCACCGCTCAAATATCTCTTTAGACCAGAGGAAATTGAGCTCCTGATCTGTGGAAGCAGAGTGAGATTTGTTTTCACCAAACATTTAACACTTTCCCCATTTAAGTAAGAAATACATTTAATTACCAATCATCGTTTTGTCTTTGTCACACACTGCAGAACCTGGACTTCCTAGCACTTGAAGAGACAACAGAGTATGATGGAGGTTACAACAGAGATTCTCGAATCATCAAGTAAGACATTGTTGATGCTATCTGATGAGGGGATTGCTATAAATATCATTACATCCATTGTATTTTGAAATGCTTACTCTGCACACTCTTAACTGTCTGGTGTGTTTATTTGCATTGAAGGGAGTTTTGGGAGACGTTGCACTCGTTTGGTGAGGAGCAGAAGCGTCTCTTTCTGCAGTTCACCACTGGCACTGACAGAGCACCTGTGGGTGGGCTGGGCAAGCTGAAGATGATTATTGCTAAGAATGGCCCTGACACAGACAGGTGAGCCACCTCTATCCACAGTGCTGCTCCCCAGCTCTGTCTATTGTAAATAGTTAATTTATTTCTACAACACTGTGTAAAACATTAGTAAAAACATAATGTGATGATCTGCTAATCCTTTTTGACATACAGTTAACTCAATTTCAAATAGTACACCATCGATAGGACCTTTTCACAAACTATTATTATTGACTGAACAAATGGACACAGACAGGTAACTGCTGTACATTTACATCATAAAGTAATTCTCCACTCCATGAAATCCCTTCCACGCATTACTCTGGTGATAGGGAAAATATGGGCTAACATTAAATCTTTGTTGTCGGGGGGGTTATGTTAAACGTTGGAACAGAGGATTTAACCGGAGGCTGACAAGTGTAGCATTCTAGTTATATCTACTCTCACATAGACAGACCTCTCTCATCCGACCTGTTTTCATTTATCGAGTCTCCGATATATAATGTGACAGCATCACCTTGTCCATGATAGGGACAGGGCAATGAAGGCAGGCAGGAACAGAAATCTTTCTGTTAATGTTACGTTACTTGATACTGTACTTAACCAGTGTGGTGCTCTCTCTTCCAAATAATCCAGTCATGTAACTATCCTTCCATTCATGGAATGAAATTGCATACTTTAGGATCCTCCTTACCCAGGGAATATATACAACCAGCTTTTTCCTTCTCCAAAACTATCGTTATTATATTGGCCTTTGAAAATCCACTATTGGTCAAACTCTATTACAAAGACGATATATTTAATGTTTAAATTCATCAGCCTCATTGATATGACTAAAGACCATCTTGTCATTGCCTAGGAAGACTAGGCAACATCTAGTCACTAGCTAGTACTCAGTGCTTATGGGTCAGATCGCACCCATCTTCGAACCCAGACTTTATGTTGATGAAGTTTCTTAAAAGAAAAGTTCACCCAAAATGAAAATTCAGTCATTATCTGCTCCCTTCATGTCAGCGAAAAGTCAGGTGAAGTCTTCAGTGGGTGCATGAGCTTGACTGTGCATCAACAGTCCAACTCATTTTGGGATCTCTGGTCTTCTAGAAACAATGTTTTGTTGTGGTTTGTCATGAATTTTCATTTTTGGGTGAACTGTATCTATAATGTTTTCAGTTTTGATGCTGATTTGTGTGTGATAGTTGGACGGAGGAAAACTGACTAGCTGTATTGTTTTGTCTGTGCAGGTTACCGACGTCTCACACTTGCTTTAATGTGCTGCTGCTGCCTGAATACAGCAGCAAGGAGAAGCTGAGGGAGAGACTGCTGAAAGCCATTACCTATGCCAAAGGGTTTGGCATGCTCTGAGCCCCTGCTACAAACACACAGCAAACGGACTCCTTCTCAGAAAGCCCATCAAACCCTGCCCCGCCCTTTATCAGACACAATCTAAAAGGTGACAAAAGACAGACCAGAGTATGTTTGGAGGAAATGCAAGTCAATACTGAAAGAAGAGAAATGGTTCCAATAGAGCATTGTAGTAGTTCTTTTACTGTGCCTGCATCATCCCACATCAGTCAGTGTAAGCACAGAGACCTCCTGATCAAAGTAACCACCCCCACATCCACATGATGTGAATGTGCTGCAGCCTCCCCATCTTTTTTTCTATGTACAGAGAGGATCATTTTCCTTATTATTTATTTTAAGGTTAAAATGGGTTATTTTTCATGCCTGCCTGTTGTGATAGTTTCCCTACTTGGGGAAATGGGAGGGTAAATATGATATGTAAATGGAAATTTGGGAAGACGCATTAACATGTCAATATAAACCCCATTTATTGAACAAAAATGTGTTAGCAGCGCTGAATTTCTGTTCACAGACCATTGACAGAGGAAATCTAATCTTAGAGTAGTCTTTACTCCAAAATATTACGTTCCCCACAAAGAGCGCTCTCTGACCATTCCACTCACTGTCAGCGGCTATTGTTTCTACCAAGTCCATTTTTGATCAAGGTAAGCATCTGGAAAGTTACTGCCATTTGGTCAAAAAATGGCACGTTATGAAGTAGCTGTTTTTCATTTTTGTTTTTGGGCCTTTTTTCCTTTTTGGGGAGGGTGGGGGTGACACCGCAGGTTAGATTAAAATCTTGTCAGAGCTGTGTAAGTGCACTTAGACATTCTCAGAATGTTTGTTTTTTGGCCACAGGTCGCCATGATTGTTTGAAGCATTTTATTTCCATGTCTTCCTGTGTTAACAATTCTAAAATAAAAACAGTATTTATATATCAGTGCGGTTGGAACTACAATACCATGTTGTGCAAGTTTTGGAGGATGTACGCATGTAGACCAGTCACTGGTGACGTTCTCCAATGCGGACATAGAGCTCTTCTTGTGCCAACCTATACAGGCAGTTGATAGGTGAAACCCCAGTAAGCACTTTGTGTTGTTGTATCTGGCTTAGTCTTGTATCAATAGACAGCTCACACTGCAGAGTCTCTGTTCAATATAATCCAAGTTTATATGGAACCTCCACATGTAGTCAAGATGGCAGTGTGTACTGATGAAGGAGACCTTTTCATTGTCACTGTAAATCTTTAGTCCATTGGACCGAAGTCTCTGGCTGTGGTTACGCCTGTCTTTTTAAGACAACATGTATTGTCTGACCCCACACCATGACCTGACATGTCTTAAGTGTTTGAATAAACAGTGCCATGCCAGATCTCCTTGTGGGTGGGCTGGCTGTGATCGGACACTGGGCAAGAAAGGACGAAAGTCTTGGCACAATCCGAACAAGCTGATTGTTTTGTCAAAGCTGCAACCCAGGCTCGATCAGTCCTGAAGCCTAAGACCCGTTAAAAAAAACCCTGATATGTTCAATAATCCCTTCTTACACCGTTAGACCCACAGTGGAAAACGGTATCAGTGTGAGGCTGTTATTTGGTCTGATCGCATTTCTATTTGTTAACTAACATTTAAGAGAACAATGACATTTTGAGAGAGGCGTGTGTTATCTACCATATCTTCCATCAAATGAGAGGATGAACTTAAATTTCAAGCAGACAGAAACAATCAACCTAGCTATGTGCAACAGATAGTCCACCTTTCAAAAACTCTGTAGCTGTCATATGATACCTTATAGGTCAAAGCATGTTGAAAGGTGAGGCTGACCCCGTCCCACTGTTTCCAGTCTCCATTCTAAGAAAAGCTCAACATGTCTTGAACCTATGTACCCCTAACATGGATATAAATCGTCTTCTCTGACTCTGGGGGAGACAGTACTGTGAGGACACACCACTGTGATCAGATTAATATTTGGATCTGTCACATTCATTGAGAATAAAAACAGGTGTAACCACTTTCTGTTCAACAGCATTAATTGGATAATCAACTGTAAAATAATCCCCCCCACAGAACAGGCAAACCTTTTTTTTTTTTTTTTTTTTGAGAGTTCTGTTATCGTTCAGTTGAATAGGCTATATCTGTAAAGCATGATGTTCTTGTACACAGACTCAGTTCACTGGTACAGTTGTTTTTTTAACAACCTGGGTCCTGTTTAGGTGTTTTGGACACAAGCCTTTTTGATTTTAGAACTCATCCTGCATTAGGGCAAGCAGCACAAGTCATCAGACTACCTGACAGGCCTTGAACGCATCTGAAGCTTAACCCGATTATTTAGACCACTTACTTGAAGTGTAAACAAAATGGGCGCATGCATGTAACTTTTAACAGTTTCTTGCATTGTACACATTTACAGATAGGTGAATCTAATAAGGAGGCCTGCAAAAGCCACCCTAACCCCAATCAACCACATGCCGTGTTTTGGAAATTAAATTCTTTCTACCATTCCATGCATCCATTGTGTTCCAGTCATTTCAGTTTCAAAATGAGAATTATTCGGCAAACTCTTGAACCTAATTGGAGTTTTATAAACCATCGCAATCTACTTTTTGTTTGCTTTCATTCTGTCCAAGTGAGATTATCATAACCTTTAACCTAACCTGACTACCAGAAGAGGCATTTTAGCACTTACGCAACTTGCCAACACATTGACCCTTTAACATGTTTTGTTTTGCCTCCAGATAAGTGGTTGTGATAACTGAGGACAAAAGCTTGTTTTACCACTCATGGTTAACCATACACACTGCTATTTGGCTGTATTAACAGTTTCCTTTCATCTTCAAATTTGGTATTAAATAGTACAGAGTTGATGTCAAAATAGCCTCATAACTTACTTTTTGCAACTTTCAACGAAGTCTCATAAATGGACTCTCTCTGTTCACAGATGCCCATATACAGTTTGTCTGATATTGCAGTATTGGTGTTGTTCCCAGAACATCATGCACAATGTTGTTCCAAGACCATCATTGCAACTGACCAATCACACTATTGTGAAGTCATAGCTTTCTTGTTGTTGTTCCTGGATTGCCACAGAATCCCAAATTCCACCTTTTTCATCTGTACTGTGTACTACGGCTGATAGAGGTCTCTTCCAAACAAAAAACATAAATATGGGCCGTGATAAGCTGCTTTTACAGTTGATAGTCGACTATAGTATAGTATGGTCATTTTTCTGACTCACCAAAGAAAGTTCCTGTCCTGTTTGTAACATTGTTAAACTGTTGCCATTTTACTCTTACACTAAGTTTTTAATATTTTTTTAGTTTTTTGTCAGCTTGATTAGGTTTAGGCAAAAATACTAGGTTAGGTTTATGCAAACATGGCTAGGGTGTGAAAGCCCCAAACCAGTTCTCCCATGTGTTTATTTTTCTGGTCTTTTGTCGGGTTGCAAAGCTATGACATCATAAAAATGTGATCGATCACTTGCAATGATGGTCCTGGAGCGACATTAATTTTAATCTTCCAGGAACAACACCAATGCCTATAATCAGATAGTTTCCCCATATACATCCATCTGCTGTCATGTAATCTTTTATTCTCTTACACCTTATTTTCAACAGCCAGCATTATGACACCTGAACTGTCTCTATTGACTGATGAAAACCAAGAGACGCTGAAATCTGACCTGGAATATTAAAAAAAAACAGAAAGATGTTCCTAATACCGACCTAATGTATCGTTGTTGACTAGAAGTAAAATGGTAAAAAAGGTTAACTGAATTGATACATTCAAAGCTTTAATGTGTCACGGACAACAACAGTCTGGTGATGGTTCCTGACAAGTTGTTCAGAGCAGATGGGGGTGTGTGCGTGCGTGCGTGTGTGTGTGTTGTCATGGGTACTTGAGTGGTGGTTGTTCGAGGTGGAATGTGTGACTTCTTACTCAAGACACTGGTGTCTAACCATGAGGTTCCTGCTGTCCTAGTGATGTGTCTGCAAGAGGACTATCTGACTTTTTGAAACACTGCTCAGCCTGTGAGCATGACGGTACCCACAAAATGCCACTAAACCACAGTGCTCAGACCGCAGCAGTACACAACAACCCTGAGCCATTCTTTCTGTTCCATTGCTCCTGCTTTCCCATCTTCGTGGTTTCAGCCAGACCTGGGCAAAATGATGTTGCAGAACACCTTTCGTTGCTTGTTTTAGCCTTAATTGGAGACACTTTATAGACAGTACAAAGAGTGCCTGAAAATGTGGACTAACTGGTCAGTGTTTGAGAGTCACTACAGCATACAGTATGTTTGTGCAATTAATGACTTAGCTGGCATTGTTATACTGCAGTACACCTCAATCACATGGAACTCTGTGCAGGTTAAAACAAAGGATTAATTACAACTGTTATTGAGCCTAGGTCTGGTTTCAGCTGTTTAACATTACTCTGTACCTCTGTTTTGTAATGGTGAAGATGCTGCTCACCTGGACATATGAAAGGGCTCTAGAGCCTAGTGAAGGTAAAAGGTGAGAGGTCAACCTGATCTTGGAAAGGGAAAAATGGTTTTCATCGATTGGTTTGACTCCACAGTTACATTCTAGATACAAACCGATGAAAGGCTAAAAGTATCCAGTGTTGTGAAAAACATGCTAAATAAAGATGACTGCTTTTTTCCAAACTCGTATTGCCTTATAATCAATCCTGATTTGAGTCCACAGGTCCTTTTTGATGTAAATGACAATGAACCGCACCCATATTCACACCATGTTGCTGTTTATACAGAATGATTGTAGATACAGAATATCCTCTGGCATTACTTCTGACTCTCTGCTCAGTACACTCACATATGAACATCAGGAAGATAAATTGGAAGTCGTGCTAAGAACCTTTTCTGACCTACTTTCGGTGGTTAATGGCTTTCTCAAGGAGTCCAATGTTTACAGTGGTCACCAACTTGGCATGTTTGCATTCCAATATTTTGTAGTTAAATGAAAAGTCACTTGAATTATTCCACATGAATTATGACAGTTCATCCTGAGGGAGGATATGATACTATGTACTAAATTCATAGCAGCTCATCCAGTAGCTGTGGAGACATTTCAGTGTCTCCACAAAATTGTGGGTGTATCCATCGAAAATATGTAAGAATATTAATGCTGGTTAGGGGAAAACTGACTAGATGAAAAGTCAGGTGCTTACTAGTCATTAGGATTCATCTTTGAGGGATCTCTAATATTTATACCCACACATGCATTGCTAAAAAAAAGTACTTTTATGCTACAAAATGGAAATACACTGGAATATACTGCTGATTGTGCATCCAGGTGTCCACGGTGGCTGATTATATCAACACGTGAAGAAGTTGCGTCCTGTGTATGTCTTCAGGACTACAGCTGCATATAAAATAAATTGAAGGTAGTCCTCATGCTTAATTCTGCACGTTCTTCATGCAAATGAACAAACTTACCTGCTACACACCATATAAAACGAAACATGTGATTGCCTTCACTACATAAATTTACTTCTTAAACTGACTGACTTTTAATCTGTGTCTGCTTTATAGATGGAAACAGAAAAAGGGGTCTTGAATAGATGGTTAAATGAAACTCTTGCAACTTTTATTATGAACATTTGAAAAAGAAAAATACAACACAACATTTTCTATCATCAGCAGAAGCATTTCAGAGCTGCAAAAAGCTTATTTTGTGATTACAGTCCCTTCAAATCAGTTTATTTCAAGCAGGTCTTGGAAAAACAAACCTGGGAAACACAGCTTCTGGTAATAGTGTTGTAGTGAAAAATCACGCTACAAATACCAGAAATTAAAATGAAAAAGTGTAATACATTTTATCACGTACGTGCACATTTTTGTGTGGTGGGCCTAGTGTGTGGGGAAGACTGTATTTTACATTTTTAGAAGATCTAGGGAAATTGGTAGTGATATTAAAGGTCATTTTGCTGAAATATTAAGAGTGAGGACATATTTCTCAGTTGGCATCACACAAAAAGCAGCTGTGATATCATTACAAGATGAATTGTAAAAGCTATCAGAAATTTTCAGTGTTCAGTAGGTGCTTAGAAATGATTGAGGTACCCAGCCCTATGCATGTCTGTGTTTAGGAGAATAGTCAACTTTCAAGGCAAAGTTACTATTTTATCATATATAATATTATCATATATAATATATGTATGTATGTGGGTATGGTAAACAGTGTTGGGTATCGCTACTTTGGAAAGTAGTTAATTAGGTTACAACGTTACCATCAATTAAAAGTAATCAGTTACGTTACAGCGTTACCTATGAATAAAAGTAACGCGTTAGAGTACTCATGCGTTACCAAAAATTAAAAGCCGTTTGCAGCCTCGCACATGCTGCAACTTAACTGACACACACACAGCCTCCTTTAAATGCACCGAGAAGTCGTGACAATGATGAATAACGTCAGTCATCCAACCAAATTAACTCTGCAGGATAACAATAACAGGAAAGACAGTCAGCAATATGCCACATAGCGTTTTATTATTATTTTTTTTTTTTTTTGCGGTCGACAGAAGCTTTTCACCTACGCAGAGTGTGCATATATGTACCGTTATGTTGTTCTTGTCCTTTTCGCTGGCGAGTTGAAAATAATGTGCGTACTTCCACGATGCAAAAGCTGTCCTCTCTGCCATCTTGCCGGGGTTCGAAAACACTAACACACACACACACACACACACACACACACACACACACACACACACACACACACACACACACACACACAGGTAACGTAGGTCAGCAGCAGGGCACAGACGCATCACAGCGCTGCGCCTCCGCTGACACATCCGCAGGTGGCACAGTACTGTCTGACAAAAAGCAGGCTGCAGTCGGGATTTTCCTTTCCTTATCCGGAGAAATTCTTAAAATAACGGATTACTTTTTGAAAAAAATAACGAAGTTACTGATTTCTTGACGCACGAAACTAACGCGTTACGTTACACGTTACACGAAAAAAGTAATTAGAGTACTCTAACGCGTTACCCACAACACTGATGGTAAATGGAGACAGCCACTGTCCATCAGCTAGTCATAGGCCATTTTGTGTGTACGATGAGTCCTACAGTATTGTTGGATGACCTCAGAACAAATGTCTTGAAGTGGAGAAGTCCCCAAGCCTGGCATTAGTAGTGCCAAGCTGGGCTCTACTCATTGTCGAACTTGAGGGTTCGGACCTCATTCGACATGTTACTAAGCCGTTGCTTGAGTTTACGCTGAGATGATTCATACTGGGCTGCCATCTTTCGAAATTTGGCTGACATGATATCCAAACTGGCCTCAACCTGGTTGACCTTATTCTCCAAGTCTTTGGCGTCAACTGCAGCGACCAGCGACTCATCTATGAGATTATCTTTCATCAGGATGGCCTTTCCCTTCTCCTCCAGTGCAACTTTAGCATCAGGGTACTCAAAGAGTGCCTCCATCAGATCGTCTTTGGACAGGGCAAAAAGATCAGAATAGCCTACACTTCGGATGTTGGCTGTTCTTCGGTTTCCCGCCTTACTGCCCTTGATACCGAGGATGCTGATTTCTCCAAAGTATGCCCCATCACTGAGGACCACAAACTGGGTAACTCCATCATCTGCTACGACAGCCAGCTTTCCTTCTTTAATGATATACATTTCCCTGCCAATGTCTCCCTTCTTACAGATGTAATCGCCAGGACTGAAAACTTGAGGCTGAAGCTTTAGGACCAACTCGATAAGCAAACCTGCTTCACAGTCTTGAAAGATGCGGACTTTTCTTAGGGTCTCTAAATGTACGTTGATGGCTATCTCAGCCTTTAGTTTGTCTGGTAAGTTCTTCAGCACCAGCTTCTCATCGCAGGTTTTCTCCTCTGTCCACAGGTAGTCAAACCACTTCACCACCCTTGCCTCCAGGTCTTTAGTGACCTTTCGAAATTGCATGTACTGCTTGATAGAGTCAATCTTAGCCTGGAATTCTACACGTCCAGCATTCATGTTGGAAATCATGGCACCGACATTGCCAACAATTGTAGCAAAGATTAGAACCCCAGTGAGGAAGTCGGCAACCACAAAAAAGTATTCGATGTCCCGGACTGGGGGTGGTGTCTCACCAATAGTGGTCAGGGTAAGGGTGGACCAGTAAAAGCAGTAGATGTACTGTCTGGCCAGGCGATCATATTCTGGATTAGTCCCGGATGGATAAACCCATGTGTCTGAGCCAAAGCCGAGCACTTTGGAGATGGCAAAGTAGAGGCAAGCATTCCAGTGGATGATGATGATGATGTAAAGTACAAGATTAGCAATTCGGAAGATGTTGGGGAAATTGGTTCGTGTTTCAGTCCGGTCAAAGAACTCAAAGAGTCGGCCTAACCTAAAGAGACGGTTGAACCTCCACTCTGGGTTGTTGATTCCAATGTAGAAGAATATGATATCAGTTGGAAGTATCGACAGGACATCTAATCTAAACTGCCGTGTCTTCATGTACTTTTCTTTTAGCACCTTTTCATCCTTTACAAGCAGCCCTTGCTCCAGGAAACCTGTTGACACATTAGAATGTGATTGGCATTATCGCATACACAAAGTTCCCTGCAGTCATAAACTGCACACATCAAGCACATGTCGTGACACTGACCTGTCCTCGCCCTCACAAAGGTGTCAAGGTAGAAGAAGAAATCTGAAAGGTAGTCCAAAACCATCCACAGTGTTGTCTTTGTAGACTGCAGTTCATTAAAACAAGCCCTAGAGGGAAGCAAAACCATGATAATGACCTCAAAACAACGGTAAGGTAAAGAGGGAAATACAAAATGCCATGAATTCAGACCTGGCCGGCAGCAACATCAGGTTGTAGAATACTGGGATGGCTATTGCACACAACCAGTAATAGTATGTGTCTGTGTTGGGGTCCATGATCCACACTTCTTTTCTGAATGAGAAAGGGAAGGTTTTTTTTTTTTTGTTAACAAACATGTTCATACCCAGAAAAATACGGCACTGTCAAAGGTTGTTGGTACCAGTTCAAGTATTACATTTGTATTATTGTTAAAGAATGTCAACCTTCAGTGTGTCCCGTCCTGTTTGTTCTGAACACTTCTGTCTAATATGATCCAGTTTAGAAAAGATTAACTTTGGGCACATGTTAGAGTCAGATGTAATAAAAATGTGATTTTTGGAGGGTTTTTTGGACAGATTTGGTTGATCTTTCTTTAACTTGATCACACGAGGTACATAGAAATATATTTAAAAATGATAATTCAAGTTCAACTTCAGAATTTTATTCCTGAATATATCCGGAGTGAGGAGTCATTTCTAACCACTGACCAACAAACTTTCGGTAGCAATATTCGTGTGGAAATATACATTGATATAGACTGAAACCTTTTTTATCTCTGCTCCTGTTAGTGAGCCCCAACACAAAACTAGTAGACAAACTGTTTAAACCAACATGAGACTTTTTTAAATTGAGTGAAGATGAAGAAGTTACAAAAGATACCAAATCCATATGTAATTATGAACAGGACATGTAGAACATTTCCATTTGAGAATACTGTGATACTCACGGTTCTTCTTTTTTAGCATCTTTTTTATCATCCTTCTTGTCGTCTTTCTTGTCATCCTTCTTCTCATCCTTTTTGTCATCTTTCTTGTCATCCTTTTTCTCGTCTTTCTTGTCATCCTTTTTCTCGTCCTTTTTGTCGTCTTTCTTGTCATCCTTTTTATCATCCTTTTTTTCGTCTTTCTTATCATCCCTCTTGTCATCTTTTTTGCTGTGAATATCCAGAAACAGAGGCAGTTGAGGTAGATATTTTTTCGACTTGTCATGCAGTAGTAACAGAGGGCCTGAGGGGGGCGACGTGAGACAGTAAAGTCAGGTTACTGCAGTACCACATGTACATTGCAGGTGTTCAATGAGGAGCAGCCCAAGAGCTCTGAGCACTGCATCATCTCTGACTTGAACTGCCGTCACCTATGTGATCAGTTTTTTCACGTCATGCCTGTGTTTTAACCTGAACACTGTGAATCATGTGGACTTCCCTCTTCTTGGTGGTTACACTGCGGGACCGAAACCTGATCAGGGGCACACGTCCTCACTGATGGGTGACTCAGTGAGGTTGGACTCATGTATAAAAAAATCTTCTTAGATTTATAAATGACGCACGAGGTGTTGTGTTCACTGTACTCCAGGAACTGTCACAATCAAAGCAGCCGGGCTGAGCTCCTTTACTGACGCTGTTCCATCACGCAACCCAATGGACTATTTGAATGCCACTCAACAGAATACCTGAAAACTTGCTGCTGATACACTGTATGCTGCATAACAGTATTGGTGACCCTGTGACCTTAACTCTGACATCACTATGAGGTCAAAGTTTCCCACTGACAACATTTTTTGGCCCCTAAACAAAATATTTCAAAATATTTTAGATACTGAATGTTGATATTAAGTGATGCCGAGAGATCTGTCATACATTTACATCTGGCATACATACATCGACATGTGCTTTCACTTTTGTGGCCAAAAGTAGTGCACAGTGTTTCATAGTGGGTTTAAAGACATCCACAGATCTTACCCGTCATTGTTGTTAGAGTTGTTCATGTTCTGTGCAGCCAGCGGCCCCCGACCATCACTGGAAAGGGACAAATGAATTAAAAAAGAATGTATCTGTGACCAAGACAAATATGAATTCAATCGCAGAATAGGAGTCAGACAACTTCTGCAACCCTCTGATACTGACGATCAGACATTTACACCCACTGCAGACAGTGGACGTTCAACTGTGAAAGCTGAGAAAGGAGCCAGGGTTTCAACTACGTCTGCCAATCTCTATGCGAGCAGCTATGTGAAACACTGTGAGTGTCTTCCAGGAGAGACTATCTGACAGTGTCTACTCGTTTGGGTCTTCCTACTGCTACTTGTTCTTACTGCTTCTAGTGCACGTCTAACTCAGTAAATAGATTTCTGGCAAGTTTTAATATCTCTGTCTGTTGCCAGTTCAGATGTTCTTTCGAACAAACCCATTTCCCAGAACACCTGAGTGTCTCCTTAACCTTCTGACACCCACTGTCTGCCAGCAGTGTGGTCCTCCAAGGTGTGAGACTCGGTTGATGGGTGTTTGGCTCACCTGCTCCTGCTCCTCATGTTCTCCTCTGTGTTCTGGCTGCTGAGGCTGGACTCCGAAGGGCCGACACTGCTCCTTCCAAGGCGCATCATGTGTGACAGCCTTGGAAGAGACATCAAAATGACCGTATTCGTTTATCAGCAGATAAGGTTGACATGATAACACCAGTAGGTCATGCCAGGGGGTTTTGTTTAAATGAAAGCACATCCTTTACACTGAAGTGCAAGCACAGAGTCATTAGTAAGACTCACCTGGGGTCCGTTTCACAAAGCAGGTTTAGTGAAAACTCTGAGTCTGTTAACCCTGAAATGAGGGAAACTCTGAGTTTTCCGTTTCACAAAGGGAGGTAACTCAAACCAGAGAAAGAGGGGTAACTAGCCTGTTTCACAGAAAGATGTAACTTAAACTCTCGGTCAGTTACCATGGTAACATACTCTATGAACCTAACCTGGTCGGGACCAGGTTTTTCTCAACAAACCTCGAGTTTCTCTCTGTCTCCGCCCTCTTTCAGCCACACACAGCATTTGATTTCCTCATTCATTCAGTCAGCAGGCGAGTTTTGGCGTAGCATAGTTCTGCCGTCTGTTTTTTGAGAAAATCATTGCAAAAATCAGTAGGCCTACATTAGAAGTTATATTAGGTGGCGACTATTTTCACTACAATGGCATGTCATTTTGATAATGATCCCGTGGATGAAGGTGCAGCATAACTGTGCAGAGAATTAAATATTCGTCGGGAGATGATTATCAGACCGCGCATAGATGTTCTTGCATTTCCAGACAATTATCTTTTTGAGCGGTACCGTTTCACGTCACAGTCCATCATTTACATACACAACCTAATCCGTCCTTACATTTCCAACATTAGCAACCGAAGTCATGCTCTCACATCCCAGCAGATATTGTGCGTTGCGCTGCATTTTTTTTTTTTTTTTTTTTTTGCAAATGGGAGTTTTTTATACAGTCTCGGAGATGCAGAGCACTTGAGCAAAGCAACTGTATGCAGAGCGGTCAGAAAAGTGTGTCTCGCCCTGAAACGCCTTCTACCCATCTTTATCATTTTCAGCTCCTCTGCCTCCGTCAGAGGTGGCGGTGCTGGGCCACCACCCGTTTTACGGGCATCTGCTTTCTTTCTGTTGGCTGAGTAGAAGTCTGTGTTAGTTTAAGGCTTAATTATTTAACAGAATATGATATAGATGAGAAGACATTTATGTTCGTGAAAACAGCATTATGTTGGGGATAAAACAACTATACAGTCAAACAGCCACTTAATATTTAATTTACAATGTAAAACATGATCAAAATGAGGAATCCCCATGAGATTATGCTGAGGTCTAATGTTTTTATGTTTCATCTTAAATTGCTGCCAAGTGCGCTTCTCCCCCGCGGGATTGCACCTAAATGAAATTAATTAATCGGCTACCACTCAAGCAGTTTCCCCCTGTAATATAATTGTGATTGCAAAGGACTACATTTAAACTAACGCATTGACCCGAGCAGCAATGTTCTCCCACACCGTCTCCCCCTCTTTTGCTGCTGCAGCGGTGTTACACTTCCTTCTAAAAACTCACCGTATGAGCGCATTAATATTTCCAATTCCAGTGGGGTGAAAAACGTAGCCGCCCTCTTCTCCGTTGCCATGGTGACTCGTTGAATCGGGGCTCCATTGATGCTGTCTTTTTATACTTGTGGTGCACGCGCTTAACTCCAGGTGAAACTACTCCGAGTTGATCAAACTAACACAAATCAGCTATTCTGGAACCGAAAACTCAGAGTTTCCTATCTCAGAGCAGGTCAACTCAGAGTTCAGGGTTTGTTGAACCTGCTTTGTGAAACGGACCTCTGGACAGCTGTCCTGTCCCCACTGTAGATGTCTGGCTCTCCATCATCCTGGAGATATGAAGCAGGGCAGAATGAGCTCACAGTCACAAAAAAAGGTACAGGTGTTAGGCATGAGTCTGAGTCCCTTGACTAGTGCAAATGAGAAGTAGAGTTTAGATCGGGCCCAAAATATATAGCCCGACCCGACACGAGCCCGTGCACGTTGTGTCCGAGCCCGGCCCGGCCCGGCACATCAACTGTAATTATGAGCCCGAACCCGATTTAAACCCGACATTTTTTTCATACGTGGGTTGTTATAACTGACGTTCTCAAACTCCATGTTGCACTAAAACTACACAATCAGTGACGCCGGTAACGCGTTCCTCTAATCTGACCACTCTTTTCAGTAATGAGTAATTTAACGCGGTAATATTTCCAAACCAGAAATCAGATTAAAGTATTCAAGTCACTTTGCGTTACTATTATTTTCGTCATTTTCCTTGTAAAAATATATATTTTGCTTTCTTCTTGCGTCTCGAGGAGTGACGTGACGTGCGGGAGAAGTCACATTTTCAGCACGAGGACAACTCACATGTAACACCACGCAGCGACACGAGCAACATGGAGGGAGGAGAGAGATGCGCGTTTTCTAGCTGGAAACACAGTCATTGTTTAGAGTTATTAAAACATACACACACACACACACACACACACACACACACACACACACACACACACACACACACACACACACACACACACACACACAAATGCTTGATCAAGGGCCCGGCCCGGCCCGGCCCGGCCCGAGGAAAGTGACGGGAAATATGGGCCGGGCCGGGCCGGGTCAGGGTCGGGCTCGGGCTCGGGCAGAGAATCTAAACTCTAATGAGAAGGCCTTGGTCTGTGGCTGACGTCAACAGGTTCTACCTGTTCATTTTTTTCATTTGTTTGTAATGATTTTCTCTTTTCCTTCGTGGCACAAGTATTCATGACAATTACAGATTTCAAAAGAGGACATGTTGGCTGTTGTGAAATTGCTCGTATCATTGGGTGCGCCATAATCTGTAGTGCCCATGTTAACAGCGGGAGTTGCAATAAATAAATAAATAAATGAATAAATTAACCTTGAACCTTAGAGCACCAATATAAAAGACACATCTATAAAACCACTGACAGGACACCTTGAAGTGCAAAGAAAGGTCAAATATGACACTTTCTTTTATGAATTTTTGATTCATGGCCTTTTTATATTTTTAAGACTTTCCTTAAATAAACTTGTGTGCAGGGCCAGCAGGAGAAACACTACAGTGCACATTCAGGGGGCCGCTAAAACAGGAAGTAAACCCAAAAGCTATATAGCTTTTGTGGTGTATACACCAGGAAAGCAATGAGGTGTTATCTGTCCCTTCAGAATCCAGTTCTTCTTATAAATCTATGATTGCATCACTTAATGTGCGTCTGGCAATATTATTTCTTGGCCATGTCATGTAGAGGAACCTTGTCTCAAAGTGTAGTTTTAAGAGCCTTAATAGTTCACTCTCCAAGGTTGTATCACGCTCCTATGATGCACCTTCATAATG
The DNA here is from genome assembly GCA_963678695.2 of Diplodus puntazzo. NCBI lineage: Eukaryota > Metazoa > Chordata > Actinopteri > Spariformes > Sparidae > Diplodus > Diplodus puntazzo. The sequence goes on from OZ023178.1 coordinate 19,084,673, forward strand.
AAGTTGTGTTTAATCAAATTACTGCAAACTAACAACAAGTACAACTGAGACCCAAACAATGAAATGTGTTATAAACCACTTCTTAAGCAATTTTGTAGGTTTGTATTCAGTCCATCAGTTTTAACTTTATAATGGCCATAGCCTTGGCCAACTATAACAAACATAAGTTGTAACTTAAACAATAGCTTGATAAATTGTTTATAAAGCATTTCAACGTTATAGTAAAATACCAATTACCTAAAGTTTAATTAACTTTGAATCCACCATGTATTAGTGTTGTGTATATCATAATCATATATGCTGACCGAGCCAGCTAACTTTTGGTTTAGCGTCCAGTTTGAACTTGAACGGTGTATAATACAATTTTGTCACGTAGCTCGAATTATGACCGTGACGCGATTCATTTAGCAGGAGTTGTGACACACGCACACAAACAAGTATCCACTGTTGTACAGTATCATGCTCCTTCTTTGATGAGACGCTTCTTTGACAAGGTAAGCTAACCCAACTTGGGAAACGTGGTTGCACGTGAGGAGGTGAGCCCTGGCACTGAGATGGCTAAATCCTAGCAAAAGCAAAAGGGAGAAGGATCCCTTCTGAGCTGCTTTGTGAGGTCTGCTGCCATCACAGCCATGACAACCATGGCCAAGACAAGCTACTCCAATGTGTTTGAATCAATTAGGACTTCTAATAATCATAGCTAGGCCTCAGTCCAGCTGGGAATGTGTTTATTAGGGCTAACCCCCAAAGCATGCCAATTCCCCAGACAGGGCCTACACATTTTAAGTGTTAGTCAGCTGTTTGGAAGCAGCAGTCCAAGTCCAAGGAACATTTTCAAGATGTTAATTATCAACTTAAGAAGTCACATTTAATGCCAGTCACCAAACCGGATCATAAATCGATATCGATATAAATCGGATCGATAAACTTTTAATTGCAGAATGTGGTTACCATAACATCCATACCATTGTGACATTTGAGCACTACATTACATGTTTATGACCTGACTCTAAATCATGAGGTGGAAGAGGGTCCGTGGTGGAGTTGCAGGCAACAAGGCTGGGAAGCTACTCACTGCAGCTTGAGATCGACAGTTGTAAGCATGACTGCACTGGATATTTCTACAAGTTGTGTTTGTGGTGACCAAAACAGGTATTTTAAGCCAAGACTTGATCCCAAACCAGGTAGTTTTTGAGCTGAGCAAAGGAAGTTTCAACGCTGTTTTGTTGTATATACAGACAGTAACACAGCTTCTGTTTGAGTGTAGTCCCATTAGCTCAGCACGTTTCTTCTTTAGCTCTGTTAACTCAAATCCTCTCCCAGATTACACCGGCTAAAATTAGATTTTCAACCCGGTGTGACTTGTTTAGCTCGGAACTTCAGAGTATTCTTTTCATACAATCTGTATCTATGACTATCTATAGTGTGAACTTAGTTTACCTGGATGTTACTGACGATGATACGCAGTTTAGTGACGAGAAGTCAAGGTGAGCTCTGAATGAATCCCATCTTTCGCCTCGTACGTTCCTTCCTCAGTCACATCAAACACAAGATGGGCAGCAGAGCTGAAGACACAGATATAAAGATCCTGCTGTGGAAGATTTCAATTCTGCCCTCTAACACAAGTCACAGGAGCAAAGTACACTCATGCTTTTCTGTGGATGAGATCTTCTTTCTGCTCATCCACTCTGCACCACCTCCCAACAGAGGATAAGGGAGGGGGAGGAAGTGGAGGTGAAGGAGGAGGGAGGATATAATCATTGTCTATGTCTTTGAATTTAAGTACCTTAAAATCAGCCAGTGTGAGTGGGCACACTTAGATCTTTGTGACACAGTATATCAATGCCATGCCATGCCATGATTTGAACATCCAGTGTGTAGGATTCAGTGGAAATGATTGTCCTTCCAAATTATTTTGGGTCTCCAGCGATTTAGTTGTTTGGGAGAATGTTGCAGAGCAGTTTTGTTGTGAAGCTTAAGAAATGTTTTGTGGACTACGAAACTTCACCCGACTTTCCATCGACTTGATGGCGATTAGATGGTGACAGAGTTTTCATTTTTGGCTGAACTGTTCCTTTTAGGAAGGAAGAATTATTTCATGCGTATGTATTGTTCCTATACGTTACGTTATACGTTATATTTATTTATAACTGGGCAGGTAAACAGGACTGATTGGGGTCTGAGCCACCTCTATATTTATTTCCCTTCCAGTCTGAGCTAATCCTCTTAGTGTGTGAACAGCTAAAGTGAGACATCAGACTCCACCTCCACCTAAGAGAGGAGCAGGACAATCCCCCAAGCAGCCTTAGCTAATCTCAGCGCTGCTTCACTGTGCTCCCATCAGCCACCTGGACTCTGAGCTTGGCGTCGTGACAGCTGGGAGCTCAGAGAATCCTCACTACTGTGAAAGTGAGAGCGGCTGCTTCATTAAAGGTACAAACATGGCTCATCAGCTGGTCCTGCGTTCTTCTCCCTCAGCTCTGTTGATGCTTTTATGTTTGGTTTTATGGGTATCTTGCTAAAAGATCAAATATACCTGCTGTCCCCGAGCACACACTGTCTGGGTACCAGTGCATATATTTCAGTGTAAAAATACAGATTAATGGAAAACACAGAGCCTTAACTCCTCTTATGGTCTTCTTATTATTAATTCTGGTCATTCTGATTGTTCGGCTTGGTTAAGAAAATATGTTCGGAAGATTTTAAACTGAATGAATCTTAAAAATCCACCTAAAAACATACTTTGAAATGTATATTTCTATATACTGCATCATTTTTAGATATGTCTTGAAATATGCAATCTTTCTCCATAAACTTCTGGGGCGTTTATAAAACATTCCATCAAAAAGAAATGTTGTAGATGTCCTGATTTACACAGATCTATGGTATTCTTCATGTATGTTGATTTGTTTTCTTGCCTGTGGACAAATTTGACATTTTTGCATCTTTAGTTGACCTATCCTGCGGCACTACACACACAGATTTGACATTATGACACCTATGTATTGTGTTGCATAGATATTGACTGAAGTTAGCATGCTAACCACCTAGCCCGGGTGGCCTGTCCTGGACTGAAGCTAGCAGTATAAACAAACAACACTACCCCGGCGCTCCGAGCTCCCAGGTGAAGTTGGACTGCAGCCGCCCAGCAGAGTCAGATTAGCTGCTGTAAATGAGATTAGAGTTAATCTGTTGATGCTTCTTGGTGAGCAGACAGGAGGAGAAGTGATGGATCACGATTCACGGGACGAACACCTGGTAATGTGTGAAATCTGTTACCGCCCAGTCAGCATACATACTTTTAATGACATTTTGAGTGAATCACAAACTTTGAAGCCAAAAGACAGAAAGAAGCTTTGTCTGACATATTGATGAAGGTCATTGAGGTCACTGTGAGTACTGTATTGTAGGCACCCTGCTGGAAAAACCAGCATAGACCAGCATGATTTCCATGCTGGTTAGTGCTGGTTTGGTGCTGGTTTAGCTGGTGGACCAGCATGATGAAGCTGGTCCACCAGCATACCAGCACCAAAACACAACAAAAGGTAGGCATTGAGGAAAAACTAAAACCAACTACCAAACCAACAGGTAAAAATGTAAAAACAAAAGTGTGTTTAGCATACAGTGAAAAGTACAGATCACATTAGTTTAGTCACATGTGATGAATTAAGGTGAGCTGCTCTGTCTGCAGCCTCAGAGAGTCTCTCCTGCAGGGATCAGATCTGTCGGAGCAGGTCCCCTGGCTCCAGCACTCATTTCACAATACTGGAGGTGTTCCATAGATAATCACCGTCCCCGTGTGCATTTGTAATTGCTGAGCTGCTCTGGATTCAGCATGTCGTCTCCAGCTTCTCCCGGGTTGCATTGCTCATTGAATGAACATGACTCACTACTGTTAACCGTGCGACCTGAAGCTGCTCTCCTCAGAAAACACTGGGTCCTTTAATACAACAGTATTTGCAAACAGGTGAGAAACATTCAAGGGCTCAAGTCCATTTATGCTAGATAAGAGAAATAAAAACAAACTGTTAGTTATTTGTGAATGAGTCAACAGTCAGCTCTCGTGCAAAACCAGGATCAGGACTGAATGCTGTTGGCTCATATCAGTAGATCAAGCTGTGACAACAGTGTGTTATCCATTCCCGGCGCTGCAGATGTATTAACAAGCTGCTGACAGCTAGCAACGGTCCAACACACCAATTACATTCATTACAGCCTCGGCGGCAGCTCCATCTGCGTCCCCACAGAGGCAGTGTGTCACGCCTGCTCCTGCAGACCCCCACCTCTCAATCCTCCACTGCGTCAGACACCTGCTGCACTCCGGGTCAGCTCAGTTCACCCCCACAAATGAGACGACGCAGCAGCACAGACATTAAACTAATGGTGCATTCATGGGCTCATCATCGGTGTGTAAATTGAAAAAGTTATCACCAGGGCAATGCCCTCAAACAGCTGACAGGGTGGAAACACCGGAGCTGAGCGGGAACAGGCTGTGACGTGACATTTGTCCTGTGATCAACATGTTCAACAGAGGGAGACCCTCTGTGCTTTGACCTTATGGTACAGATAGGATCCCTGTGGGGATGTTACACATGTTGTACTGTGGACATCTGACTCGTTGAGGTCTTTGTTGTTTTGTGTAATGGTAACTCACCAAAGCAAGTTCCTTTTAACCTAATTAACGTTAAATGTTAAAGGGGTACAATGCGATTTTAGGGAAGGACTTTTAATCAGAGGAGAAAGATCTTCATGGCTGATTTTTTCTGCCTAACCAACAAACTGTCTTTGTTTTCATGACTGAAGAAACAAGCTGACCTCAAAGACAACACAATTGCATACTGTTTTACTTTGTTTATATCTGGTGGACCCTGCCACCTTTCTAGCTTCAAACCGTGTTCTGGGGACCTAATTTTCCAATTGTAATGAGTTTGTCATGGGTTTGACAATCCATGACCTCCTGGAGAGGCTGAGCCTCCTTCCTCTTCACACACATCACAATGCTGCCCTCTTGTGTTTGGGTATGTTCAGAGGTTATATGTACAGTATATATTACCTCTACGTCTCGGTGAAGACACAGACAGGATTTAACAAGCAGATTGTATAAAAATGATTATTCAAATTTGAAGCAGCATTTAATTTCATCACGGAAGAGAAAGCTTTACATAAATTGAATTGAGTGGGATCTCAGAGTTATGAATAAGTGACCTGTAAAGGTTTAAGAAGATTATATAAATGCTACACTGGGATTATGTAAATCATAGTTTTGGTAGGCATCTTTTATTGGTAAAAAAAAAAGAATCCTGGTGAAGGGGTTGGTCCATGGCAGATATACAATCTACACTGTGTATATTGATAAGATTTAATTACATTTAATACAATATTTCTGTTGTAATTCCCTAAAATACAAACGCATGAAACAAATATACAGACTCATTTATAAATAATAACCAGGTCAAAAACAAAATCATTAAACATATTCATGATGGAGTGTTGAGGATGAGTTCAGGAGTCTCGCAGTCTGAGGTAAGAAGCTGCTCTGTAGTCTGCTGGTACTTTATCTGTATCTGTAAACTACTGTATCTGTATCTGTTGTCAGATAGCAGCGGAGTAAAGAAATATTAAATAACAAGAAACAGAGCAAATGTCAGTGACTGTGCGTGTGTTCCCACCAGCTGCAGCTAATCATTATGGGGCGCCGATTGTAAAGTTGGGCATGCTAAAATAAACAGCTACTTTTTGCCACATTTAGCAAAAAACATGTAAAAAAAAAAAAACAGATGTGAAGTTTTCAGTGTTAAATCTAAATATAAATGTTAAATATAAATCTAAATGTTAAATATAAATGTTAAATGTTAAATATAAATGTTGAATATAAATATAAATGTTAAATATAAATATAAATGTTAAATATAAATATAAATGTTAAATGTTGAATATAAATGTCACAGGTGAAACCAAATATTTAGCTAATATGCAAATTCACACTGTCTGTCACCGGAAGTACCAAAATAAAAGCTCATTGACGCGAGCCGGCTCTCTCCGTGGTCTTCTTCGGGTCGTCAGGCGGAGAGACTGCGGTCCGAGGTTTGTCACGTCTGCACACCGCGCTCTCTTGTTGTCTACCAGCATGTCCACTGATTTAGCTGGAAACACTGGACGGGCCGTTTTGAAGGCAATACAAAGTTTCAGCAATGCGCCAGCGCCAGCGACAGCGTCCAGCACAGAGCCGCCACAGCACTCGGTAACTTTGTTTTCTAACTCCTAAAGTAATGTTAGCATAAAAACTAGTTAACGTTAGCCCAGTAGAGGTAATCTTTGCTAGGTTATGTTGCTAGTGTTCAACGTCATTTGTTTGTTTTTTCTAATAGACTGTAGATGTAGAGACTGCTGGACATCGTCCCAGTTTTTGCTAATGCCATCCCGCTGAATGTAAACGTCTCCTCAGGCTTCACCAGCAGTGCACCTCAACCAGCGACACCCGCCGCCTCCACCGGGACATCATACCGCTCGGTAACCTTACGCTTTTATAAACTTTATACCCTAGATATCTGATTTTAATGTTTCTATTTTCACTCGGACTATGGTGGAATATTTGAGACAATGCCAGCATTTTAATATGATACATCGCTAATTAATAAGTGCTTATCTTAACAGAAGTTTTCAAATGTATATGTGCAATGGTTTTGATGAATGAAAAAATGCAGTACTGCTACATGACTTTTCCTGAATGTGTCTGTATTTTAATTTAGAATATTTTTCATGTGAATTACACAAAAGACAAAGTGCGGCCAATATGACCGCTCATGGTCGAAATAGGTAAAACGTATGATATTTTCGTTGTCTTTTGTGTAATTTATATAAAAACTATTCTAAATTAAAATACAGACACTTTCAGGAAAAGTCATGTAACAGCTGTATTGCATTTTTAGACCGCCACTGGCCATCTTTCCGCCTTTGGCGGAGTTTTTGGTGTTGCTGTAGTACATCACAGACTCTGGTTTTGCCCCCACTAAAGGTGCCCACAGCTGTGTGCACGGTGCTCAGGATCTTCCTCGGCTTTCCCTGGTACACAGTCAGAGTCGCATCACTTCAGCACCTTGGTGTCATACAGCTCCGCTTGCTGTTTCACGAAGGGGGCAACTTCCGTTTTTGTTTGCCCATGGTACCAATCTGGCTATATAATACAACTATACAAAAATTAGATAAAATAATTATTACAATAACCGCGCGAAAAATTGAACAATGAAATCCTGTGAAATGATGATCTGTGAAATATGACCGCTTATGGCCGAAATAGGTAAAACGTATCATATTTTCTTTGTCTTTTGTGTAATTCATATGAAAAATATTCTAAATTAAAATACAGACACTTTCAGGAAAAGTCATGTAGCAGTACTGCATTTTTTCATTCATCAAAACCATTGCACATATACGTTTGAAAACGGTCTTGGCAGTTCTGTTAAGATAAGCACTTATTAATTAGCGATGTATCATATTAAAATGCTGCATTGTCTCAAATATTCCACCATAGTCCGAGTGAAAACAAAAACATTAAAATCAGATATCTAGTGTATAAAGTGTATAAAAGCGTAAGGTTACCGAGCGGTATGATGTCCCGGTGGAGGCGGCGGGTGTCGCTGGTTGAGGTGCACTGCTGGTGAAGCCTGAAGAGACAATTACATTCAGCGGGATGGCATTAGCAAAATAAAAAAAACTGGGACGATGTCCGGCAGTCTCTACATCTACAGTCTGTTAGAAAAACCAAACAAATGATGTTGAACACTAGCAACATAACCTAGCAAAGATTACCTCTACTGGGCTAACGTTAACTAGTTTTTATGCTAACATTACTTTAGCAGTTAGAAAACAAAGTTACCGAGTGCTGTGGCGGCTCTGTGCTGGACGCTGTCGCTGTCGCTGGCGCTTTGCTGAAACTTTGTATTGCCTTCAAAACGGCCCGTCCAATGTTTCCAGCTAAATCAGTGGACATGCTGATAGACAACAAGAGAGCGCGGTGTGCAGACGTGACAAACCTCGGACCGCAGTCTCTCCGCCTGACAACCCGAAGAAGATCACGGCGAGAGCCGGCTCGCGTCAATGAGCTTTTATTTTGGTACTTCCGGTGACAGACAGTGTGAATTTGCATATTAGCTAAATATTTAGTTTCACCCGTGACATTTATATTTAACATTTAACATTTATATTTATATTTAACATTTATATTTATATTTAACATTTAACATTTATATTTAACATTCAACATTTATATTTAACATTTATATTTATATTTATATTTAACATTTATATTTATATTTACATTTAGATTTAACATTTAGATTTAGATTTAATATTTAACATTTAGATTTAGATTTTTTTATTCAGATTAAACCCTGAAATTATGTTTTTTACAAGAGAAGTAAATATCATAAAATTCACAAATATTACTGTAAATCTGGTCAAAAGTAACACTGAAAAATTCACATGTGTTTTTTTTTACATGTTTTTTGCTAAATGTGGTAAAAAGTAGCTGTTTATTTTAGCATGCCCAACTTTACAATCGGCCCCATAAATCATGTGTGTGATATCAGAGCGTGACAGGCAGGCCCGTAGCCAGCCTTGTGGAGGGGGGGGATCTTTTTTCCCAAAAGTGGGCTTCACCACCCGCCCCCACTAATACACGAGCACACTTGATACGTTTTAATTAGGGGGCCAAGCCCGAGGGGCCGATGGAACGGCCCCTCAGGCCCCATACGCGTTTCCTAGGACCAGCGGTGCTAGTAACCCTATTGTAATTGTAAAGATTTTTATTTTTATTTTTCTCCGGCTAAAAGTGGTGCTGCAGGCTAAACCGTGCAAGGGAGGGCGGTGCAATTTGGAGGGTTGGTCCAGACTCCTGCGAATATCTCACACACAAAAAACTACATATATCCGCCTGCAGGGGGCGCTATAACAGAGGGAAATACGTTTTTGCCTATAACTCCCACACGTATGTCGTACATTCAAAAACCTTGGATTGGCCACGCCCACTTCCGGTTAGAACGTGTTTTCGCTAAATCGCAAAAACTGGAAAACCTACTTTTTCGAACTCCTCCTTGGGATTTTGTCCGATCCGCGTGAAACTTGGCACATACACTCTTCAGCTGGACCTGATCCAAAATTATCAAAAAAATTTTGCTCGGTCAAAAAATGTGCAAATGATTAACGAACAAATTTCTGTAGCTGGCTATAAAAATGGAAACTGTTTGATATCTTGGTCAAACTAAATGCTATTAACACGAAATTTCAGATCCTTGGTTGCCATGACACTGGAAAGGGATGAGCCGAATTTGGTGAACTTTGACCTGTAGGGGGCGCTAGAAATATCGAAAGTTTATGTCTCTTTAACGGCTACACCGTTTTTTACGAAATTTGGTCGGTATGATGTAGGGCCAATCCTGAGGCCATATCTAGAAGGTGGTCATGACTGGTCAATGTGGGCGAAGCTTATTACAAGATAAACAACAAACATTCATTTCAGCCAAACTATTATGCTGAGAGCTTTGAAATGTATATGGTACATAAAGAATAGGACACAGTTTTTCCAAAACAAAAATTGCACATGTACTCCACTAGGTGGTGCTATAATGGATGTAATCACGTTTTTGCCTGTAACTTCCACATTTTAAATAACACATTCGCAAACTTTATATCCATATGTTCCTTGAATAGACCTGGGTTTTCTGACATAGGACACGACCACTTCTGCTGCAGAAATCGCTCGCTAAATCGTCACATATGCAAAACCTACTTTTTCGAACTCCTCCTTGGGATTTTGTCCGATCTGTGTGAAACTTGGCAGGTGCACTCTTCAGCTGGATCTGATCTAAAGTTATCAAAAGAATTTTGCTCAGTCAAAAAGTGCGGAAATTATTAACGAACACTTTTCTGTAGCAAGCTATAAAAATGTTAAGTGTTTGATATCTCAGTCAAATTAAATGCTGTTATCACCAAATTTGAGTTCCTTGGTTGACATGACACCGGGAAGGGATGAGCTGAATTTGGCGAAATTTTGTCATTAGGTGGCGCTAAAAAGATGGGAAGTTTATATCTCTTGAACGGCTACACCGATTTTGAAGAAATTTGCTAAGTATGATGTAGGGCCAATCCTGAGGCCATATATTGAAGGTGGTCATTCCTGGTCAATGTGACTGTGATTTATTACAACAACTCCAAATCGGCACACATTCAGCCTTTTGCACTTCCAGTGCACTTCCCATTACAGCGAATACCACGTCTCAGACGTTGGCCTGTGTCTTCACTTTTGCTCTGAGCCCGTCGTCCTTTGGGCCAACTTCTGTGGGCTCTGCGGTGTACGGGGTCCGAGTCGCGCGGGGGGCTTGGCCCCCGTTCATAACTGCTTGCAGTTCTAGTTTATATTTTTTATTCATTATACCCTCACTTATACATGACATGTTTCTCTCGTCAGTTGTCTCTCTGTTGTTCTCCTCTGTTGAGATGAATGAACATGAATTAATTAAATTGAAGTGTACTACCATCCAAACTTTCCATTAACATGAATTAATTAATTGAATTAAATTTAAGTTTATTGTCTCTCTTGTCATGTGACCATTTTTAGCCACTACAGGCATACTTTCTCTTTTAATGTGGCAGTGGATGAGCTGGTACTCATAACATTTGGTACAGTTGATTATTTTTAGATTAATTCTTAAATTCCAAACACAGCCTATTACAACAACTTTTCACCATAATTCACTTTTATAAAAAAAAATTCCAATAATGGCCACTTTGGCCAAATGTAATATTTTCCCACTTTTTAACCCTCGCAGTGTTTCTGTGGCGTTCTCCTTGTCTGTCTCTCCTCAATCCTCAAAGTGCGAGGTACAATCAAGTGTTTTACATCATTTTTTTTTTAAAAACAACCTGAGCTTTAAGAATATGCATGCTGTCTTGTCATATGAAAAATTGATATGACCAAATACAAAATTGATATGACCAAATATAGAGGGGAAAATAAAAAAGATAAATTAATTTCACACGTACGGTAAACACACAGAAAATTATTATGAAGTTGTTTTTAAATGTTATATAGCTGTTCTTTAAGGTCTTGGGGATTAGGGGAAAAATAATCAAGGCTCCTTCATCTCAGGCCCATTTACTGGTCTCAACTTGTATAAAATGGTAATTTACACATTATTTATTAGGATTTATGCGAGATTTCCTGATAAATGGTATACTGTGTAGCCTGCAGTAGAGTTTAGATTCTCTGCCCGAGCCCGAGCCCGACCCTGACCCGACCGGGCCGGGCCCTTGATCAAGCATTTGTGTGTGTGTGTGTGTGTGTGTGTGTGTGTGTGTGTGTGTGTGTGTGTGTGTGTGTGTTTTAATAACTCTAAATAATGACTGTGTTTCCAGCTAGAAAACGCGCATCTCTCTCCTCCCTCCATGTTGCTCGTGTCGCTGCGTGGTGTTACATGTGAGTTGTCCTCGTGCTGAAAATGTGACTTCTTCCGCACGTCACGTCACTCCTCGAGACGCAAGAAGAAAGCAAAATATATATTTTTACAAGGAAAATGACGAAAATAATAGTAACGCACAGTGACTTGAATACTTTAATCTGATTTCTGGTTTGGAAATATTACCGCGTTAAATTACTCATTACTGAAAAGAGTGGTCAGATTAGAGGCGTCACTGATTGTGTAGTTTTAGTGCAACATGGAGTTTGAGAACGTCAGTTATAACAACCCACGTATTAAAAAAATGTCGGGTTTAAATCGGGTTCGGGCTCATAATTACAGTTGATGTGCCGGGCCGGGCCGGGCTCGGACACAACGTGCACGGGCTCGTGTCGGGTCGGGCTTGATATTTTGGGCCCGATCTAAACTCTAGCCTGCAGTTTCATTTTACAGCTGGTACACACGTTTGTTTTCACTCTGGTCCAAATGCAGCACCACTGACGGAGCGTCATGTTTCCATGACGACCGACCGGAAAATAACGTGCGGTACGTCATGTTTACATGACTCTCGATTGTAAAAATTATTTTCTTAGTAAACTTTAACTAAACTTTAACAACAGAGACACACGTACATAGGGTATTTGTAACGCTGCTCATTAGGTATATAAACGGACCACTCTAGTTCGACTGTAGCCGAGCTAACGTAGCTAAGGGCGCTAACGGAGCTAACGAGTAAGCAGCTGCTCAATAGACTTGGCAACTTACCCATGTTGGCCCTTTTTAGGAACATCTTGCCGATATCTTGGGCGAAATTGCCGCAGTTGTCTTTCGTTTTCTTTCTTTATCTTCTTTTTTACCTATTTTCTAGCTTTCTTATTATTATTATTCGTCTTCTTTTTTTGTTTAGTTTATTGGCGGTGTGCAACCAACGGATATGGGCGCAGTACCGCCACCCACTGGACTGGAGTGTGAACAGGAGCACAGCACAGGAGAAAGAGGGGAGAAAGAGGGGAGAAAGAGGGGAGGGGGAGGGGGGGGGGGGGCGGTGCGGGGGCTGCGGTGCAGGGAGGGGGGGTTCGGACGAACCCTCCGATCCCCCTTGCCTACGGGCCAGACAGGGACAAGGCTATCAGAGTGGAGGTGACAGACACCCCCGATCTGTCAGCAGACGTAGGAGCCCAGCCCCTCCACCTGACAGCAGAGTGTGTGTGTGTGTGTGTGTGTGTGTGTGTGTGTGTGTATGTCACATGACAAAAGTGCAATCAGTAAAGATGACCTTGTGATGGTTGGACAGTGTGTGGATGAGATAGGGGTCACGCTGCTCCCTGCCTCCATCTCATCTGATTATGCGGTGTGACTGTGACCCCGCTCACACTCGACACATGCAAATCATGAAAGTATTTATTGTCATAGTCTGAAGCAGGGCATGAAATTGGCACCCGCCCACACGCCAAATGCAGGTAACTTTTGTGATTGGCCGGTGAAACTGTCAATCTACCTGCAGTATTGGACTGCGGTCAAGCCAGCCGTGGTTCGCGTTTGCTTGGTCAAATCAGCCGCACGTTGTTTTCTAGTGCGCGAATCTACTAACATTTACGGTAATCGTAATGAAACCGCTCTGAAGAGCCTCTGGTAGTGACAGTGGGGCAGACTGCAGTCTCACAGTAAGATCCCTGAAAATTACGATGCTTTTACAGTAATTATTCCCGGTAATAAACTGATGGTATTACGAAGGTATGCGTCCGGATTTCAAAGTAAAGGACGAAAGAAAAAACTTAAGGATATTTCACCCAACTTTGATGTGGAATAAAAAACATATTTTCCATAAGTAGTCCATGATTCATATACTGCTGAACTTGGTGCTTCCTAGACTACCTGCATGCATAATATGGAGTACTTTTACTGTGTACTTTTGGTGTAATCCTCTGTCAAAATCCATTACAGAGGACGAGAATAAGGATATTTCACCCAACTTTGATGTGGAATAAAAAACATATTTTCCATAAGTAGTCCATGATTCATATACTGCTGAACTTGGTGCTTCCTAGACTACCTGCATGCATAATATGGAGTACTTTTACTGTGTACTTTTGGAGTAATCCTCTGTCAAAATCCATTACAGAGGACGAGAATAAGGATATTTCACCCAACTTTGATGTGGAATAAAAAGCTTATTTTCCATAAGTAGTCCATGATTCATATACTGCTGAACTGAGTACTTCCTAGACTACCTGCATGCATAATATCAAGTATTTTTACTGTGTACTTTTCGAGTAATCCTCTGTCAGAATCCATTACAGAGGACGAGAATAAGGATATTTCACCTAAATTTGATGTGGAATAAAAAGCTGATTTTCCATAAGTAGTCCATGATTCATATACCGCTGAACTGAGTACTTCCTAGCCTACTTGCATGCATAATATCAAGTATTTTTACTGTGTACTTTTCGAGTAATCCTCTGTCAGAATCCATTACAGAGGACGAGAATAATGATATTTCACCTAAATTTGATGTGGAATAAAAAGCTGATTTTCCATAAGTAGTCCATGATTCATATACCGCTGAACTGAGTACTTCCTAGCCTACTTGCATGCATAATATCAAGTATTTTTACTGTGTACTTTTCGAGTAATCCTCTGTCAGAATCCATTACAGAGGACGAGAATAATGATATTTCACCTGAATTTGATGTGGAATAAAAAGCTGATTTTCCATAAGTAGTCCATGATTCATATACCGCTGAACTGAGTACTTCCTAGACTACTTGCATGCATAATATCAATTACTTTTACTGCGTACTTTTTGAGTAATCCTCTGTCAGAATCCATTACAGAGGACGAGAATAAGGATATTTCACCTAAATTTGATGTGGAATGAAAAGTTTATTTTCCATAAGTAGTCCATGGTTCATATACCGCTGAACTGAGTACTTCCTAGACTACTTGCATGCATAATATCAAGTACTTTTACTGTGTACTTTTTGAGTAATCCTCTGTCAAAATCCATTACAGAGGACGAGAATAAGGATATTTCACCTAAATTTGATGTGGAATAAAAAGCTGATTTTCCATAAGTAGTCCATGATTCACATACCGCTGAACTGAGTACTTCCTAGACTACTTGCATGCATAGTATCAAGTACTTTTACTGTGTACTTTTTGAGTAATCATAGACTAGAATAAGAATCCATTACAGTACATACTTATACCTCCTCGAAGTTGGACAAAATATCCTCATTCTCCTCCTCTGAAATGGATTTTGACAGAGGATTACTCAAAAAGTACACAGTAAAAGTACTTGATACTATGCATGCAAGTAGTCTAGGATGTACTCAGTTCAGCAGTATATGAATCATGGACTACTTATGGAAAATCAGCTTTTTATTCCACATCAAATTTAGGTGAAATATCCTTATTCTCGTCCTCTGTAATGGATTCTGACAGAGGATTACTCGAAAAGTACACAGTAAAAATACTTGATATTATGCATGCAAGTAGGCTAGGAAGTACTCAGTTCAGCGGTATATGAATCATGGACTACTTATGGAAAATCAGCTTTTTATTCCACATCAAATTTAGGTGAAATATCCTTATTCTCGTCCTCTGTAATGGATTCTGACAGAGGATTACTCGAAAAGTACACAGTAAAAAGACTTGATATTATGCATGCAAGTAGTCTAGGAAGTACTCAGATCAGCGGTATATGAATCATGGACTACTTATGGAAAATAAGCTTTTTATACCTCCTCAAAGTTGGACAAAATATCCTCATTTTCCTCTGAAATGGATTTTGACAGAGGATTACTCAAAAAGTACACAGTAAAAGTACTTGATACTATGCATGTAAGTAGTCTAGGAAGTACTCAGTTCAGCGGTATATGAATCATGGACTACTTATGAAAAATAAGCTTTTTATTCCACATCAAATTTAGGTGAAATATCCTTATTCTCGTCCTCTGTAATGGATTCTGACAGAGGATTACTCAAAAAGTACACAGTAAAAGTACTTCATATTATGCATGCAGGTAGTCTAGGAAGTACTCAGTTCAGCAGTATATGAATCATGGACTACTTATGGAAAATAAGCTTTTTATTCCACATCAAAGTTGGGTGAAATATCCTTATTCTCGTCCTCTGTAATGGATTTTGACAGAGGACACACCAAAAGTACACAGTAAAAGTACTCCATATTATGCATGCAGGTAGTCTAGGAAGCACCAAGTTCAGCAGTATATGAATCATGGACTACTTATGGAAAATATGTTTTTTATTCCACATCAAAGTTGGGTGAAATATCCTTAAGTTTTTTCTTTCGTCCTTTACTTTGAAATCCGGACGCATACCTTCGTAATACCATCAGTTTATTACCGGGAATAATTACTGTAAAAGCATCGTAATTTTCAGGGATCTGACTGTGAGACTGCAGTCTGCCCCACTGTCACTACCAGAGGCTCTTCAGAGCGGTTTCATTACGATTACCGTAAATGTTAGTAGATTCGCGCACTAGAAAACAACGTGCGGCTGATTTGACCAAGCAAACGCGAACCACGGCTGGCTTGACCGCAGTCACATACTGGGGTAGCCAGCTGAATGGCCGTTCTGATTGGCGGTGTGCTAGCGAAACAGCGCGGTGTGTGGGAGGGCGGAATTGTGTGTGCGCTTTGTTTTTCTATAGACTCCGTTCCGTCATTCCTCGTTTTCATGCTTTGCAGTACTGGCACGAGACTGGCTGTTATTATGTCCGTTCAGGACGAATTAATATATGTGTTCGTTTGGTAATGCCTCGCTGCATGTTTAGTATGCAGCTGTTTTTGTCTGAAATAGTTAAGTTTCGTTTTGATCGAAAGTAAAGAGAGTTGCGTGCTAGTGATGGGAATGGCAGTTCTTTTTACTGTACTGAATCTCTAGAATCAGTTCATTAAAATGATTCGTTCAAAAGATTCGTTCACCGAATCGTTCAGCGCTCTCCAACTCCCTGAACTGATAAACAGCCAGACGATCCGTCATTCAGTTCATGATTCAGCCCTGAGGTTCACGTTCACTTACTGAGGGACGGTGCGTTCATGGACTATAGTACACAATCATACGCGGGAGAGGCAGCGCTGCTTTGAGTGGTATACATGCACTAAAACTATTACATGGTGAAAGTGTCCTCTGTGCACAGTAAAATCACTTAACATGAAGCTACACGGATACTAGCAACACAGCGCTAGTTTTAGCAGTACGGTTACTGAACGAGAATCAACTCCTCTGCCCTGTGTGAGTGAGTGAGTGAGTGAGTGACACAGCGCTCCTTTTAGCACAGTACGTGAACGAGAATCACGTCCTCAGACAGTTCTCCGTATGCAGTAGGTTCGCGAATCAGGAACGAATCACACAGTGATTCGCGCAGTTCCACTACCGGCCGGCATGCTTGCGGCTGAGCTCAACTGAACTGAGAAAGGAACGAATCAGATCCTGAAGTGATTCCGTTCACTTCGTTCACTTAAAAGATTCGTTCTTTCGAACGACACGTTCGCGACCGACACAACACTATTGCGTGCATAAGCCTCTCGTTTACAACTCACAACACAAGCGCCAGCCGCTTATTGCATCTCGCGCAAGCGCAGAACAAACACGCTACTGTGGAGAAGGCAGCACGTCAAAGTGGTGTGTTTCAGTGCAACTTTTGTGCCGAACGGGTCAGACGAAAGGCAATAGAGTGGTCGGATAAGGCAGTTGGACGTCTGGGCGGTGTGTGGGGGGCTTAAGACAACACAACACTGAGCAAGTGTTTCTTCACAACAGAAGAAATGTACTGTCAGGATTGCCGTATGTATGGCTCGGAGAAAGCAATTTTGGCTGGTAAAAAAACACTGTGGCCAAAAAAGTTATCTTCACCCCCTGGTCTGAAGTGTACGACTTGTGTTTCCTCAGTGCTTTCCACTTCTGTTGAGCTCTGCTCCAGTCACCTTCTACCACCAGCACGAGGGCTGTGGTGTCTTCAGCAAGGTGGAGCAACCCAACAGTGTGGGAGACTGGCTAACTCCTGCTCAGCGTACTCCTGTGACATCTGTGATGGGCCTGGCTTGTTGCTAAGGGGCTGGTTTGCTTGTGTTTGCTCTGCGGATGTGATCTGATGTGTGCTGGCGGAGGAGCTGGAGCACTGGACATATCTAACAGCAGGGTATTTTGGATGAACATCCAGGGATCCCAGTGCTGACATTTTTAAGGCAACTAGAATATTTTAGATTTTATTTATGTAAAAGTGTAAATATGACAATGAAAACATTTGACTGTTTAAGCCCCCAAGGCCGCCAGAAACATTCTGGCACGTGCCTGGTCCGTGTTGGGATCCTCTGATCGACAGGACCACTGCTGTCATGAACACACTATCACTGAGGGAACTGGCCACTTACGTTATATCTCATAAAACAACACACATATATATATTCAGTCAACTTAAGAATCGTTGAAATGCATGTAACAATGTGTGTTTAACACACATTCTTCAGTGTGCCTTGCGACAAGTCATCATTTTGCACAATACCTGTCATGACTTGTTGCTTTTTGATCCCAACAACTCTGAAATCAATCGATCACATGCTACAGTGTTCTGTGAGCAGAGCGCGAATTATCCGAAATGGCAGACACTGAGCCAGCAGGTTCCCAGGGGGTCAGAGGTGGTTGTGGTGGGAATCCCAACATCCCACCGTGGGATGAAGTTGGTTCCTCGGTATGCAGTGGAGACGACGTCTCTTGACACTATGACGCTATCTTACTGTTATCTGCAGCCTTCCTGCCTCTGCGTATATATGTGATCAGTTTAATTTAAAATCATGTGGAGCTTAAGCATCATGTACACATGCAGCGACCTGTTCCACTTACAATATGTGCAGATTATCACAGTATTTGTTCAATTCATACAGTTTTGGAAGTCCTCTCCTTTAAGTATGTCACACAGATCATTGTTGGCTACCAAAAGTCCAATCAGGCTCTGTACTCACGACATCTATTGCATGTCTCTTCCTCAGGTTTCCTCCATGTCTTCTGCCTGCTACCAGGTGGTAGAGAGACGAAACACAGAGAGAACCTGGTTTGCTAAGTTTACTGCTGTTGGCCTGCTCGGGTGCCTCTGCTGGCCCCTGTGGCTCCCGGTGACTTGATACCTGCTTTCTGGTGGTGCCTGAAACAACATCCCTCTGTCAGCTACTACACGGTGGCTACCTCCTGTAATTACAGAGCCATGTGCCTGCAACTGATCCAGCAGCCTCCTCCTGCCCTGCACACCGAGAGCTGAATGACTGAACGGTAACAGAAATCGTCCAGTCACTGCGCTCCTCCTCCCGAGGCAACAACAGTTCATTCATTCATTCATCTCCAAGGTCAAAAGAGAGGGTCAGCTAGGAGTTAAACAGATGTACAGAGTATTTATAGTACATTCAAGTGTAT
This sequence comes from Diplodus puntazzo, assembly GCA_963678695.2. Taxonomy (NCBI): domain Eukaryota; kingdom Metazoa; phylum Chordata; class Actinopteri; order Spariformes; family Sparidae; genus Diplodus; species Diplodus puntazzo. The sequence continues at coordinate 19,103,557 of OZ023178.1, forward strand.
TTATTTTGATGAGTGTTGCGACATGAGTCTCCACTTGTCATTGGGTCGGTGTGGGGCTGTCTGGAGAAAACTCTGTGTACAGTCTGACACAGAGCCATGTTGACCAGAGTTCCACTCTGGGTTTTTTTCACAGCTCATCGCAAAAGAATTAGAAACTCAACTGTGGAGTTTCACTGAGCTGTATCTTCAAATGCTCACCTCTTTTTACATTTTCACTTGTAAGAAATGGCCAGAATTCAAAAGAAAGCGATGAGTAAAGTTAGTTGGGTTGTGAAATATTTCCTTTCCTGACATTCTGACTTTATTTTGTTGCCATCTAGTGTTGCAGGATACATCTCGGGGGCCAACAGGATTGGTTAACAAGATGAGGAAAAGAGACCAATATATATTTCTGGTACACAAATAGTATTCTAATTACTGACATTTAAAAAAAATCTGTGCTATTTTTTATTTTTGTGAAACTAACAGCAGATTTCAATTTAAGGGCGACTTTGAATTTTTAATGTTTAACCAGTGCGTTCAGCTGAGCAACTTTTTAAATGTGTGACATATGACATCAGGTGCTTTTCAGTAACTATACATTGCAGGTTTACAATAATGACCTTTTCTTTTAAAACAACCTTTCTACTTCTGTGTTATTTTGTGGTAGTCATCTGGGTGTTGGTCTATGATTTCTGGTCAAACTTGGATATGATTACAAACACTGAGGGTGTGTGTGATAAAAGACTCAAATATAGACTGTGATCAGCACTAGTCGCATGCTTAGTCGACTAATCAAAACACAACTCATCAGTATTAGGGGCTTTACTGTGGTAAGAGGTTTGTTTATGAATAGTGCCAGTAAGTCAGCCACAGTGAGTGTAACGATTTGAAAAAATGAGGAGCACGGCATTCTGGGATTGTTCGCATAAAGTAGCATCAGCCCATATGTCATGGGAACATTTTCCATACATATGGGGGAATTCTCTCTAGCGTCTCCAGACAACGCCTAACTAGAACGGAAAAGTTTGACATTTCTACTTTCTAAGGCAGCCCGCTCCTTGTCCTCCGCCCTGTGTTTGCTTGGAGAAGGCGCTGGATAAATACACCATGATCCAATGTCGTGGGTCAGGACGTAGATTTGTCAGAATGTCATAATAAAAAAGACAAAAACACAAGAGAAAAGGTCCGTTATGGTTTTATTTGCTTCCATCTTCGATTAAATGACAAAGTTGGATGAACTGATGGAAAGTTGAACAACGTTTAAAGATCCAGTCGAGTGTTTCACATCAACACCAGATCCTGATATTAAAGCCAACATCATGTGTCATCTAAAGCCACTGAGCTCTATCAGAACTCGTATCTTTTTTCTTTTTTTTTTTAAATGCATGAACATCAGGTCATCGTGGAATTAAACTGCCTGGTATTTGTTCATTGTATACCTAACTACAGTCATGGCTAAAACCCAAATCAAGAGTCAACTATTAGAGATTGCAAGGCGAGACATTGACTTTAGCACTTAACATGATGAGATCCTAAAAACGAGTACTGCATTGCTTCCGATAAAGACTCTCTTTAACTCGTCACTTTGGTATTGCATTTATACATTACAATATTCTGCAAAGAAACAAAATGTACAACTGCATAAATATAAAATTCTTCCACCATGTTTAATGGCTAAAACATTCAGAGAGCTACACCATGACGCTGCGATGAATCCAGCAAAAAAAACTAAACAAAACAAAAAAAAAGTTCCTTCTTCAAATCTTCAGTTAGCACCGATGCACTTACAGCAGGCCAGTGTCTAACAGGCTGGACACACAACTTGACTACATTCAAGGCAAAAATCAAAAGTAAAAGGCATGAAAACCAAGTAATAAAACCCCTTCACACGTTTAAGTGATTAACAAAAAGCACATAAAAGAAAAAAGGCAAAGTAAGAAGAGTCTCCCGTGATCAGATGGAAAAAAAAGACAAATAAAGAGGAAAGAAGTTCCCTGGAGTGCAGCCTTTTCCTTACGCAGATCAGAAGAGTGTACCATGTCGAATCATTTCAAATCATTAAGTGAGTAGGAGTGTGTGTTTGTGTCTGACACACACACGTGCCTAGAGCTGCTAAAGCTTGCCCGCAGAAGAAAATAAAAAAGGATCGGCGAGGTTTTGGAAGGACTGGATTTTTGCGACTACTGCACACTCCAAAAATATCTACTGAAACCACACGAAGCAGCGATATGCAGAGGGGACAAAAACACAGCTCGCTACACGTCAGAGATGGAATTTTAACTTTACAGTCATCAATGAACAAATGTCCCATGGCTTGTGGAAAAGTCTCATTTACAGCAGAATAAATATCTTATTAGGCCTATCGCTACTTTTCCTCTAAATTACATTCTAATGCTAGACAGAAGTGTGGAAGCTAGTGATGAAAGCAGACTGATTACGCATCGGTCCCCTAGCAGGTTGTTTTTTTTTTTCCTCTCTCTCATTTATTCATTCAAGACTAGTTGTGATTGACTTAACCGCTACAGCCTAAACCCCCTCACTTATCTCCTACGTCAGATTGGTACTTGGTTAAGGACAGAGGGGTGTAGAGGGGAGGGGCGGTCAGGGAAAGTGCTATGGTCCTGATTTCCGTCATAAACTGTTAACCTGGATCTTGACGTCAAAGCGTCCCTGGTAGCGGTCCTTTTCGCTGTAGTGTATGTTCTCGCCATACACTTTGCACTCGATGCGCAATTCAGTGTTCAGGGTCAGGTTGGTGAACTGTAGCGCCACCAGCGGCTGCAAGTACTGAGGGTGCAGCAGCTTGCCATAGTAGGGGTAATACTGCAGGGGGAAGCCGTTGCCGATACCGTAGTACTTGATCTCCCCGATTTTACCAGCGTCCTCCTCTTTCTGGAAGGAGCAAGAGAAGGAAACGGATTAACATGTATGAAAAGACCAAACTACAGAGCAAGCACACATGTTTCAAAGAACTAGGACGGGTTTATCGTAATAAACAACCAGCAAACAAAAAGTTAAGAAAAGCGTGTACCTTGTTGGTGCAGTGGATAGGGATGACGTTGGGTTGCACCTTGGGTTGAGCATCTTCAGGGATGCTTTCGTTGGAGGCAGGAGGCTAAACAAGAAGAGAGGTTAAGAGGTGGACGGGAGCCAAATGCTTCAGCAGATCCTTGAGATGCAGGGATCTCATTTCTTCCTGGTCCTAACCTGCCATCTGTATCTGACTCCGTACACAGCCCATGTGAATACAAGGGTACGGGCACTTGGAACCTACTTCGATTGGACTGCCTGGACTACAGCCGAAAGATCTCTGGCTCCCGCTGTGATCAGATCTCAGCGGCTGTAAATTACATCTGTACGGTTTGTACACATTCTGAACCAACTTTCCAGCCAAAAACTGAAAAGATCGCAAAAAAAAAACGTGTATAGCTTTCAGGTTTACTTCCTGGTTAGGCAGCCTACTGAATATGCACAGTGCTTCATTGGACCGTTTCTTGAGCTCTATAATACATTCAGCAGCACGGGGTACGGAAGCTAGGAGCCGTGATCCGACTTGAAGACTGAGATCTGATCACAATGCGGGCAGACATCCGCTAGGAGATGTCATGATCCAGATGATGTCACCAGAGATGGCGGGTAAAATACCGGATGGAAAATGGACACTGGAAGAATGAGCAGCTGAAAAACAGATTCATTTAAAAATTACCTTTGGATGGAAGTTGACAATCCTGTTGAGCTTTACGATGAAGCAGGGCTTGCCTTCCTTGAAACCAAACTCTCGGTCCTCGATGCCGGAGCAGGGTCCCAGCAGGGACCTGGGGAAGCGGCAGGCCTTCCTGACGCCAACGTCGCTCTCCAAGTCGCCGCGGTTCTTGTACTCTCCAGGCTCATCTGCAGGGGGAGGGAAGGGTTGTTTTAGGGGGGGGGGGGGGGGGGGGGGGTATAATGATGCACGAGACAAAGAACCTGCCTCTGATGTTTGAATTGCAGCCATAAAACATGGCCTCTTGGATTTTATGTTTCACACCATATAGCATCATAAAGTTTCAGTGCAGAGTTCAAGCCGTGTCATCATGGCTTGTTCTCTTTAGAACTCAGCTCTAGAACTTTTCTGAAGTAGGAAGATTCCAGCGAGACGTCAGAGTGAAACCTACCTCCGCAGTCCTCGAACTTCATCTGGTCCCTCTGGAATTCATCGTCGTACTTGGTCAGGAACTCCTTCAAGGCCTTGGTGTAAGGCATGTAGGTCTCCACGTCGTTGAGGTTGAAGGCCACTTCAGCTTTGTCTGATTTGGGGGTGTGTGTAAGGCCTGAGGGGGACAACGGACCACCGGCTCGTTACAGACACTCTATCTTGAATATGAAAAAAAAAATATCCCAAAACTACACATTTGAGCTTAGGTGTCTCAGAGTTACTGTGACAATTTTTTTGCCAGCATCTGCAGATTAGATGAGATGATCGATATCAATGTCATGTACGTGCATCCTGGGTACAGATACTGTTTCCCCTGCTTTCAGTCTTTGTGCCAAGATTAGCTGAATAGACCGAATATGGCCCGGAGCTGCAGTGTCTCAGATGAAACTGATAGATCTCACGTGACTCAAATAAGTGGCTTCTTTAAAATGTCAGACTGGTCCCTTTAGCTCAGCGACACCACACGGTAAACAGCCCATTTCAACTGCTGATGATTGTTGTTTTAAACTTTATCCATCAGCTGCACGTATAGAGCGCTGTGTCAACTCTAGCCAGCTGCCCACAGATCCGGTCATTGACTGTAGATTTCCCTGTAACACAACTGTGTTTGGATGACCTCAAATGAACCTCGGTACGGCTCCTGTTTAACATCTACGGGTTGACTGTGGAGCTCACACAGTAGTCAGGCAGTAGCTGGAGGCCACCAGCCTTCATTTTGTCCACTCAACAGTTGTTGCGTTAACTGTATTCTTGGTATTGTGTCTGTCTTCATGCCTGGTAAACCCCAGCTGGCCTTCTCCTCCAAAGAAACCAGGCGGCTGTGTGTACACAGGGGTGGGCTTCTGTCAGCGTAGGCACCGCATCGGGACAATGATACGATCACATAGGAAAAGTTCATTTCCAAAACAATATGCAGCCATGTTGCCCGTGACCCATCATCAAATATGGACCCTGTTTATGTTTCAATGGTCAACAACGTGATCATGCGTTTGTATTACATCCCATCATTAGATACGGCATCTTAAAAGGAACAGTTCAGTTTATAAAATGAAATATATCAAAGACTTAAGTTAGTCTAAAGTGAGTAAGCCTGACCCCACTCCGGGCTTCAAGGGACTTAAGTGGACAAGCTGCCGAGCCATTTTTAGTTTTTTTTTTTCCCCCTCCAGTTGTTTTTTCTCTCTTTAAACCACTTCACTTATTTAGCATCAGTTTCGCTGCGAAGCTCCGGAAATGTTTTGTGGGCTGCCAAACTTTCCATCGGACGTGAAGGTGAATGAATAACACATTTCACTGAATTCTAATTTTTGGGTGAACTGTTCCTTTAAAAATTGTACTCAGACAGGATCACTTAATTGCGCCTCATTACAATTCATTTTCAGGGCGGGGTCAAATCTATTTGGATCCAACAAAATGCATCTTGCATACTTTTATATTTGCCCTCAGAGACACATATGACCTTGTTTTGAACTCCATGTCATACATAATAATACTACTACTCTTCACCACAATGTCTCACACGTGTTTTCCACCGGTGACCATCATGAAAAACAATCCTGTCGTGTCAACAAGGTCACTGAGTAACCATCAAGAGGTCATAGCTCATCTAAATCAACACACACTCATCCCACGGACCTCTTCAGGAAGGGTTAGCAGCCATTTTCATTTGAGAAGACCCTCTTCCTAGCATGACATCACCCCATCTGCCACTCTATTTATTTGACTGTTACTTACTAGCTGACCGTTCTGAGTTTTTCCTTTTAGAGCATCTACAAGACGACCTTTAGACTCAGGAGGAAGACCTGCATGCTAGCATCCTGACAAGACAGGAAGTGTGTGTCGCCTCTTACCAGGGGGTGCAACTCTGTCCTGCCAGGTGGGCTTATAGGCGCTCAGGGTGAGCAGCATGGCTTGGATGGTTCCAATGAAGATCCCCGCCAGGCACCCGTAGAAGATGATATAGAACACTATAATTTTGACTGCAGAGGAGAAAGAGAAGGAACATGTCAGGGCAGCTGTGCTATGAGCTATCCAAACGGACACGAAAAAGGCCAAAGACTGACAGACGGAGGTATTCATTCTGTAGAAACGGGTACACTTTACAGGACTCAGGTTACATAACAATTGAGAAACAATGCAACACCTGATAACAATTATGCAATTCAAACTGTGACTGCTTCTTTTTTTACACCTGAAAAAAAACAAACATTCAAATCAAAAGTAAACAAAAATAAACCGACTGCCTACAACTGCCACGATCCGATCCAGTCCCCAATGGCATGGTCAGTCGTTTCGGAAGTCACATAAAAAGTTGCAGATCACCTGTGTGTAATTAAGGTGGGACTGGTGACATTTTGCTGGGCTGTTGGACAAACTTGCGTTTACTTAACAGAGTAACCATCTGCAAACACTGTCTGTGAGGTGAGCCGATGAGGAAGACCACTCAGATGGATGTGTTGACAATGAGGAGTTCTGCCATTAAGCTGGAGCGATGATCCTAAATCTAGTCCAGTAGCTATACAGAGACAAAAAGGAGGAAAAACTGCAGTGGGCAGATCATCAAATCTAATATATGTTGTTATATGGAGAAAGGAGACATCTGTAGTAAATGTCTCCTGTCTCGCATCTGAAACCCTCACTGGGAGGAGCTCTGACGTAAGGAAGACATGGGTGAGAGGAGAGGGGAGGCGCATTAGCGTCATGAAAAGCACCCTCAGGTTGAAACTGTCGCCTCTACTGACGTGAGATTCTCCTCGTCTGTTGTGCTTTTAAAGCAGGTGTAGTTGCTCTTTTAATAATGTGAGTTTGTGTGATCTGTATTCATGAGCTGTGCCTTTAAACGAGCCATCAGGCCTTTGAGACGGCTGACGGCACTGCGACACAGTCGCTGCCCTTAGCACTGCTGAGTTTGCAAAAACACTGGCAATGCTGATAGCTCAGACGTGAGAGAACTGACCAATCGGAGCAGACCTGGCTTTCTGGAAGGGGGGGGGGCTTAAAGAGACAAGGGACAAAAATGTAACTTTCAGAAGGGTTAACTAGGAGTGCTTAATAAGGAGTTCAATACTTCAGAGTGTCAAATGAAATGTTCCATGGGACGAGACTGCAAATTACATTTAATTCCTCAGCATAGATACACACAGTGTTCAACCTCAAAGTCCTCCATATCAGTCTGTTCGACATGAAGCAGTCCTTTATCCGACTACTTCAGCTCAAAGGATGTCCCTCAGACGCGGACATGCCAACAGAGCTTGTGTCCCCACTCTGAATGTAAGTACCGACAAAGCCAGCATTGATGCTGAAACAATCCCAACAGTGGCAGTCATTGTCTTCACAGCCTTACAGGAAGTCCCCGTGATATTTCCAGCATGAAGATGCTGTGGAGCTACGGGTGACAAAGGTTGTGAGCATTTTATCTGCACTGTGGAGCAATAAACACGGCATGGCTCGAGTTAACCTTGTGGCCGGCGAGCTATACATTCACCCAGCCAGTTGAGTGGTTTCTTTTTTTTTTTGCTGCATGAGGCAATGTCAAAAGGTCATGATGGCACCGAGCAGTTAATACGTGACACATCACTTGAGCTGGTTAGATGCAAGGGAGTCCGATCAAAGCTCGGGTCCTCTGGGTGCTGTAAAGCTGACATTCACAAGGATCCATTCACCTTATCTCAGCTGCAGGTGACTCACAGCCGGAGCACTACTCTGACAGTAAAACTGGAGACATAAGTGACCATATTTGTCGTCTCGCATTTCAAACTTGTTTGCAGAGGTGGTCGCCTATCCCAGCCCCCCATCCCACCCCTGGATGTCCTTTCATCCCAACCTTCAGCACAGCACTGCGCATGCCACACTTCCCAAATGCATCAGCATTTTCAGATGACCTCAGAAGGACATGTCTGAGGCCCCCTGAACGTCACACGAGGCACAGCAGCCTCGCTCAGCTGGAGCTCCCTGCAGCTCCCAGACATCATGTCACTGAAGCAGTATGTGTAAGCCAGGTGTTACAGAGTCTGGACGGGACCGGGGAGCTGAGTGACATTGAGAGGAGGGACAAGGACATGCGCACTGGCGCTGCCGGAGGGAAACAGGAGAAGAAAGGTCGAACAAGTTAATCAGTCGTATTGTTCGTTAGATTACAGTGACATCTGATCACCGGGAACCCGACACGGATCGATAGCCCCCCCGCCTCTCTCTCTCCACTTCCGAGCAGGTCCCCCCATCACCTTGACTCACCTTGCACGATGATGCATTTTTAACCCTTTGACTGGCCAGCTGCTCGACAACTTGACGTTTTCCTACAGCCAAACAGCCAGCGTGGACCAGACACGGGTCCGATGGTTATCTAGCCCCTCCACTTTGCACCGCGCCGCACCGCAGCGTCTACACTCTCTGAATGCACAATCAGAACTTGGGATTCCGTTACTTGAACGAGCAAATCCACACACCTTCGCTCGTTTCAGCCATCGCCACACGAGTGTTTAATCAATTCAACGGGAAACCACCGGATCGTGATGCCGGCTTCGTCACTGAATGCTGCAAAGTCAAATCAAACAAGTGGCGGTGTGGAAACACGAGGCGGCATAACACCGGCTGCGCGCTCTCCGGCTACCGTGAGTGCGCACCGGGCGCAAACTGAACCGCGAGGATACTCACACCAGCTGCCTCCGGTCCGACCCATCAGCTCCCCCTTCTCCGAATTCCACAGAAAACTCTTCCACCCGCCATCGTCCTTGTTGGAAGGCATTTTGGATTTCTTTTTCTTTTTTCTTTTTCTTTTTAAATGTCCAGTAAAGGTTATTCCTTTACTCGTTTTCTACTCGGCGGACTCCCTCACCAAGTGCCTTACCCCCGTCGCAAAGTAACCCAGCTCCGTGCGCTGGAAGGCTCCCCAATATAAACCGTTCATCCTCGGCTCCGCCCGCAAAAATTCTTGACAAGTTACCTAGTAGGAGGGTGGAACGCCGCCGGGCCAATTAGGAGAGCGGAGACGCCGTGCGTAACTTTGACGTCAGGTAGACGGACAGAAAACCTATAGATGCAGACGTTCAGCACTGTCCCGGCTCATCTATCTATCTATCTATCTATCTATCTATCTATCTATCTATCTATCTATCTATCTATCTATCTATCTCTATCAAATACTGAGCATGCCTCTACACCATATGACATTGCAGTGTGTCGTGGCGCATCAAGTTTGCTGAACAAAAGAACAATAAATCAAAACGCCCACCCATAGACAGGACGTCCCCGGGTGTCACTGGTCAGTTTCGTTGCAGGTTGATGGATCTATTGTGTCTGTCAGGGGTTTCTACAAGACACACAGCAAATATTTATGTAGTCCCGGATCACTTAATCCTTCACATACACCCACCCCCCCATTGAGTCACCACACCGCACCCCTCCTCCTCCAACAGCACCCCTATTCGAGTCGTCCATCAGCCGCTTGTCATGAATAGTGGGTGCAGATAAGTAGCATGAAACTCAGCCTGAGATATTCCAGGAAATGCATCCATCTCACCGGTTTGTAGAGCGTCACAGATTTACACGGGGGACAATAAGCCTGTCGACCCTCGCTGTGAAGCTGGTATTGGTCAGCGAAAGGTAGACCATATGTCCAGGAGAGTCCCCTGAGCAGGGAGACAAGGAGGTTTCAGCTTTTTAACAACAATGCCGCGCACACAGGTCAAACCTCATTTTAAACTACTAGCTGGATGGTAGTTTTTTGCATGTGAGTTCAGATTTGTCCTTATCTCACAAACTTCAGCATACAGCGGGTTGTAGTTGATACAGTCCCAGCTGAACCCTCGCCAGTTTTCTGTTGCCAAAAGCAAAGCATCATCCTAGTAGTTAACATCTTTTCTTGGGTTGGTTCTGTGGAGAAAGAAGTTCAAGTGTGAATCCAAATGTGACCTTTACAGGTCTAATGGATGTCCATGCACAGCTTAAGGCTTGTAATTCAGCATGACTGTTCAGGTTAAGTCACTGCATGCCGACAATTACAACGAGGCACACGCAGAATGCCAGATTACAGTGCGCCAACCTACAATTCTGAATGAAGTCTGTTGCTCTAAAACACTCATTACGGAGCACACAATACAGTCACTTTATCCCCCTCACTGACAGAACGGAGTTCATTTAGCTGAGGCCTGTGTATCTGCTCCCAGTTTAACTTGGTGGGTGTCCTGTGTTGTTGTGTGCAGCGAGCAGACCCCTCCCTACAGACCCCCCCCCCCCCCCCCCCCCCCCCCCGCCACATACACACACACACACACACACACACACACACACACCACAGGGATAATAAGCTCTAGTTACACAGCATTGCCAAGTATACACATAGTTGAAACCCGTATATATATCCTGACTTCTGCATCTAAACCCCTCTCTAAAGCCGGCTTCAAGGGCATTTCTGCTGCCAGTCATAGGGGCCACGCGATGACCCCAGCCTCCTGTCTGAGTTTGAGGCTATTCGTTTATCGTCTTACCTCACAGAAAAAGAACCTTTTTTTGAATGTTTTACACGCAGTAATTTCAAAATATAAATGAGTAGAATGTGCCCCTCACCCACCCTACACACACACACACATACACACACACACACACACACACACACACACATACACACACATACACAAACGCACACACACACACCTAGAATGCCTATACACATGAATGTACATCCTTCAACTTCACATTCTTGCCTGTCTGTGTGAGCTGTGTGTAGTGTGTGTGTGTTCATGCATGCATGTGTGAAATTGCTCAGCAATGTGCTGCCATCTAGGCTTCTTGAGCATTATACATTTGTTTGAATACAAAACATGTGCGTGTAGGTGCGAGCGGTCAGGATTACACACACACACACACACACACAGGCGTGTTGACCTTCAGATGTCACCTCAACAAGGACTAGAGGGGTCAAATCACTTGCTGTCCATCATGAAGACAGGACTCATTGGACTTCCTGCTCACAGTGATGTCACACCTTTCTACAAGTCTACAGGCACCAGTTTGAAAATGTTATCGCCTTCCGTACAAAGGCAGGCTTTTCCTTTGAGTGTGCCTACTCAATTTTGCCTTGGGACTCAAAGCAACAATGAATGTATCCTAACAAGTAGGTGTGTATCCAAAGCATAGGGCTCCGCTGTTGTTAAAAAAAACACATCAGTGATACTGTTGCAGTGGGTGATATGCTCCTTCATTTCACCACTTTGACTCAATTGCACACAGTCCTGCTCCAAATGTTAAAAAGCCCACAACAAATGTATTATTTCCTCCTGTTTGAGTCCCATTTGCTCCAAAGTACACCGACCAGCTGATTTAGACCTGTTATTAGGGGTTTATGTTGTAAGTCGTAATCAGTGGGCTTGGACCTGAGAGCCACAGACACGGGAGGGACGTTTGAAAGTAAGAAGAGACGGACTAACACAATGATGGTTTTGGTCTTTTCACGAGATTTGTCGGCAAAACACAACACCAGATTTACCCTTTAACTGTTGGCTGTGAGTTTATACTGGAGGAAGATCCAGCTGCTAAACTGATCAGGGGATATTTCAAGATAGTGCTTTTACACGGAAGACAAACACAGTCCATTCATCAAAATAGTTCCTACAAAATTACATTTTACAAACACAAGTATCCTCTAATAACTGCAATTTTTTCTCAAGTGCATATTAGGAAAATAATGTTGATTAAAAAAAAAAAATCTGCAATACAGATGGATCGCCAGTTAACCTTACTTCTCCCCGGTAACCGCATTCCCATTGGCAGACAAACTGTATACTGACAGAGAGGTTCATGGGGAGCCAATGTAAATGTTGATGGTGTGATTATTCTACACCCATTACATGGTGCAATCAATGTCTACTTCATAATTATTCGTTGAAGTGGAAAACTTGACTGCTGTTGGTTAAAAACAGAGGTCAATTCAAACCATTTGTCACACCAGGTGGATTCTAGCTGTAGGAAGGGACAGACAGAGAGGACATATTGGCCAGCGTTTAGAGATTATGTGCAGAGGTGAATTTAATCACTTGACAAGTCTCCCATGTCAGCCAACTGGCTGCTGCGGTTGCCAAGGAAGCCTCCAAGACAGTTGGAGTGGCGTCACAATTACATTAACGTATTCATTATCTGTTACTTAGCTCAGAGTGGCAGGTTGGCGGAGTGCTACACTAGCTGCAATAAAAGTAGTATTTTTCTTTCTGTCTTTCACACTGGACAAAGAACCCACTAACACCAACTTACATCTGACTTTTTGTCTACAGTGGAAAAGGGTACAATCTGCATTAATTCCCAGGACAAATGAGGCTGCAGTAGTCACAGGTGTTTATTGTCTCCAGCTGTAATAACATAACACTCTGGAAGCCATTCAAATGTTTTGCCCCTTGTTCGGTGCAGTGCGATAATGTATGCACATTTCACTTAAGAACACTGGCATGTTTCCATCCGCAGCACTTGAACATGGTTCAGTCCGAGTTGAAATCGAAAGGGACTGTAAAAGAACTCCAAAAGGGCCAACTCACCGACTGGCAGTGAGAGAGAAGACAAATGCCTATTTTAAGCAGGTCTACCTGCATTTCAAAAACGTGCACATACACACTAATTTTGGTGTAAAAACAGTATCTCCGTCACAGTAGCAGCCCAAACATGATGAGACAAGCTCTGATAATTGCTGAGAACCATGCTGCTGCTGTATACTTGTTGTGATCCAAAATTGGTCATAATTTGCACGACTACAATGCTCATTTCCTGTGTTTATGCGATGGCACTAATGTGAAGGTAACCATCAGGCTGGAATCACAGAGGCAGGGTTTGTGGAGCAGCCGGTGAGCTAAAGCCTACCATTTTTCTAATGATACAGCCACGTCTGACAGCGACCACACCCAGACAACTGCTGCCTTTTGTCGGCTTGTGTACACAATAAACATGTCGGCTATACTGCGTGAGGGTATGTTGAGGAGGGTGGACTCAAGGTGAAAGTGAATCTTCCTGTTTGAGGCCTGCGCAGGTTGCATGCTTGCATTTACACATAAGAATGTTTAGATATTTGATAAGCTCTCTCCAACATTGTCACCAGTCTGGTTTCAGTGATGCAGGCCCGTAACACTGATGAAACTGGCTTGTAGCTGTGTCACGATCATCACGTCTTCTTGTCTGAGGAGGACGCACAAACCCGATCTTATCTCAGTGGCAGTATTGTGCAGCTGGACACTGCCTGTGAGAGCTGACTTTATAAGATGGGTGATTTTGCACGCTTCAGCCTGTTTAGTGCGATTCCTGCTTTAACCCCCAAAAGACATTCTGGAAAACGAGTTGCTAATGTCAACATGCTAGCATACGCACAGTGACAATGCTAGCATGCTGATCTGTAGCCTGTATATTGTTTACTATGTACACATCTTTGTTTGGTGTGTTAGCGTGCTGGCATTTAGCAACAAACACAAAGTACAGTTGAATGGGAATGTCAGCAACAACTCATTACTGGTGCAGTACACACTTAAACACACATGTAAGGGAAGAAGACGTGAAGCTAATATAATAAGGACAATCTGTAACATCAGCCCCATTCAGTTTTCTATTATGATAAATATTGTGATATTACGGAGTAGCCTACAGTTAGAGCAACTGTTTGGTGAAAGATGAGGTAATAATCAGTTATGTTACATTTTATACATTTCTTGCTTTTTGATTTAAAGACAAAGGTTGATTTAGGTAAAGTTACATTTCGTTACACATGTCACCTAAGTTAAGATCTGATAACTTATGTATGCAAGCGGAAATAAGTCGGTGTTAACTTTGGTTTCACACACATGAAACAGTGGTCTCCTTAGTGAAAGTCTTGTATTTTACCCATCAGTCCTCCCTGACCGTCTCCCTTCTTGGACTTCAGCGTTCCTTATATTACATCACCTGACTTGCTCTGAGCATCTTTTATTGCCACTGACGTCTTTTACTCAGGAATTAGTTGAAAGCTTGGTGCATCCCACACAGATGCTAAAGTGTACCTTGTGGGTCTGTATTAAAATGTATAAATAGCCCAGAGACTGCACAGGACATGTAAAGCAGAGGTTTGCAGGCTGGTTGTGTTGAGCACTGATAGGCAGACGCAGCCCAGAAGGCTTTGTGATGGCCTGTGACACATGCATGAATTAATGACATAACTCCTCTGTGGATTAGGATAAGGATGATTATTTGGTTTCGTTCCAACAGAGAAATTCTGCAGGTCTTATTATTATTATTTCCCAAATATTCTACATGAAATATGGGAAACTTTTCCACCTCCTTTAGATTTTAAAATAGGTGCGTTTGAACACAACTTAACATTAGGAAAACTCACTGATGTGCCTGGGAGGGTCACAGAGGTTAATTACTAATTAATTCAAGAGGTGTGGGTTATAACTGTCAATTTCCCGTTGGCTTCCTTTCAGTTTCACAGATGAATGAACGGGTTGACCCTGATCACTGGCGCTTCCACAACACATCCTACCACTGTCTCTACATTGCTTTTACAAGTGTATTTAAAATGTATTTATTATTGAAGAAATAGTAAGTGAGACAATATCAGTCTCATGTCCGTATCTTAACGCTGTGTTCATGTCATATTGGTATAACCATAATTACCATTTTCTCAAACATTTCTCACACATACATTCATACACTGATGGTGGCGGCCATGCAAGGTGCCGACCAGCACGTCAGGAGCAGGTTGGAGTTCAGAATCTTGCCCAAGGACACTTGTACATGCAGACAAGGGGAATCAAACCAGCAACCTTCCCATAACAAGACACTGGCTCTACCCCTAAGCCCCAGCCACCCTCTGATTTTTGATTTTACTTCATGTACAAATACAGTAGATAGCTATAGTTGAGAATATCGACTGAATACAACAGGATCACGTTTCAGACTGGAATCCATGTCCACAGACAAAGCTCCCGACCTTGACCATATCGTGCACCCTCGTAGACTGTACCGTGCTGCTGTTTATAGGTGAAACACTGACAAGAATGACATAGTTTGTCTTGTTGTGGGATGTCGGTGCATGGCGTTTGAGAAAGCGTGTAGATTGGAAGGATGGAGCTGGACTCCCTGGCTGTGGTTTGTTTTCAGCCAACATAGAGTAAACTAAAGAAAGAGCTGGACCCATACAGCATCAGTCTGATATTGATTCCTGGATTTTTCTTATCATCAGCAAATCCAAAGAAAAGTCCAAAACCAATAAGGTGTGAGTCTGTATCTTAATACATCAGTAACAGTGGAGCTCCGGTGGCAGATAACCCTGCAGATCCTGCAAGAACCAACTGTCGCCTGTCTTTGTACCACAACAAACATGATGGCAACCAGCAGCTTGAGAAATATGTGCTGACATTTGCGCTGAAAAGGTCAAGAAGGATGAAAAAACAGAGCAGTTTGGTGCGATCCTGCATGGAGGGGCGTTTAGGACCGTTGAGGCTAACCTACAGAGGGAACTTTGTAAAAGGAGGCTGACTTCAGGTGAAAAATATGTGTTAAAAAAAATCTTAATGAGAAAGACAGACAGCGACTGGATTCGAAGACTCGAGATTAGACGCTCTACAAATCAGACAGCTTTGGATTTTATCTGTCAAGGCCAATCTGACCCAGACTGGAACACACACAAACCAACTCTGTCCCATCCGTTGTCGTGCCCCAAACATATTCTTAATCGGAAATGATTATACAGCCTTTTATGTGCTTTATAGTCTAACAGAGAAACGGGAATTCAACTTAATTGGGATCAGTATGTGTGTTATTGAGGGGTTAGTGCGGCCCATCTTTGGCCTGTGTGTGCTTGCCTAAGATGGACTCCAGAGGTAAAAACTCTGTTAATGAGACCTATATTTGTTTCTTCTTGTGTGAGTTCAGACTGAGGGCAAAGGGTACACATTACTGAAACAGTAGTAACACAATAATATTTTCAGATAAACACAGGTCAGTGATAGCAAAGTCTCTATCTCTCTCTCTTCCCTTTAACTGTGCCAAACTCGGTGTTTGAAGTCCTTTTGTCAGTCGCAATCCAAGGCCACACCATGATGCCCCAGAGGTCAATAATTGACAAGGGATCATTATGGAAAGTTTAAATGTCCTCTCTCAAAGGCGCTAGTTAATGTGTAAGAGTTGTGAAAATAATCCGTGGTTACATTTCACCTGTTCAACCAGAAACCTAACGTCCGGAAAATTGCACTTTCACAAGAGAAGCAAGCGGAGGGAAGACGAGCAGTTCTACTTCTGCAAACAATGAAATCCGAGGGGCCTGCCACTGATGCACCTACATGAAGCATCCCAGTACCTGTCATTAAAAGACCGACCGTATTGTTACACCATCCTGTGAATGGTTCACTTTGCTGCAGATGCACTGAGGATCGGCAGTGTTTATAGGCACACATTGTCCGAACAGTTTTGGAATCAAACACCGGTTTCGCTATCCAGTGGCACAGCTGTAATCTAGCCTGCACACTAAACACCAGTGCACTGAATAGATACATGAACACATTTTTGGACTCTTGGAGATGATCAGAGAAACACTGTAGCCCCAGAAGCACAGGCGGTACGAGCTGTTTCAAGTTTCTCTCTGTGTTACTGATTTGCCTGCATTTGTGTCACACTGTTGCTGACACTCAGGTGAATGTTTTTTTCTTTTTTTCTTTGGAGGACTTTGTCACCCTACCCTACCCTGAAGGCAGGATATGATGTCACGACAGGAGTGAAGGTGGGAACTAGATAGGGCTGCTTACATTTCATCAGCCCCTTCACTGTCATCAATATGATGAAGAATAAAATTGGACGTAAAGGAATAACCGCCCTGAAGGGAGAACGTTACAATGAGAGGTAAAGCGCGTGCAGGGTGGAATGTAAAGGTGTGTTCTCGCGCGTGATAAACATTCAAATAAAGGGCAAACCAAACTAAATGAAGCCAGCATTTGTGTTCTATACAGTACGCATAGTAGGCTGGTAATCTGCCCACAGCTTCTGCGTCTTCCATACGGCCCACAGCAGAATAGAATCCGGCCAGCTGCTGGTGTCCGCCGTGTAACAAACACCCTCCCTATTAAACTTTCATTGTTTTTCCCTCTTGTTTGGAGCTGTCACCGAGCTCCAAGCCTGTTCCATGCAGATCACACGTCCTGACCGGGCCACTCATGGCGCTGTGGTGAAACATACGCTCTTGCGAAACTTTGCACTAGTTACAAATTAATCCACATCTCACTCATATTTAGCTGCTGCTTACCCCAGTACAAAGTTTACCACTCATTCCTTCCAATAATTCATGTGATGGTTAATATTTGAGCCAGGAAGATAACCTGATCTTCGGAATCTGACTACCTCTCTTTGAACTAGGAGCAATTTAGCTTCACACTATAGTGGTTATGAAACCCGTCTATTAGAGGCCCAGCGCTCGGTCTCAGCTCGGACTTATTTAAAGAGAAAGGTTCAGCTTTTTTGGAAAATGTGCTTGTTTGCAGTTTTACCCAAAGTCAGATGATTGTGGTTTCAGCAGCACTTAGTGTCGGAGCTGTTTGTTGACTGACAACAGCGTCTCGAAAATGTCATCCTCTTTATGTTGTTGCCAGGTTTTTAGCTCTGTCTGCAACTTTAAAGCTCTCCCTAAACCTTAACCTTTGAATGCTTAGGTTTTTAGTTATTCTAATTATATCAAGGTTCCCCAGGAAGACTGCAGTGGCAAAGTCCAGACCTCTTTTCTTCCACATAAAAAACTCTCTCTGGGAATTTGGCATGTTTTCAATGGCTATCATACTTTTTTATTTAGCCTAGTTCCAGGCAGCTTACTGTAAATTAATAGGCTACCCCAAATAAGTCTGATGACTCTTTTTAAAAACGTGTTACCCAATCAGTAGAAATGTCCATTAATGGTAAATGGGGTAAGGACAACACATTCTCACTCCCAGCTTGTCAAATAAGGCAGCTTGGTCAGTGGCCTCGTTTCTGAATAGTAAATCCACAGTGATACTGCTAATATGCTAATAATGATTAAACAAAGACTATTTTCAAGCACTAATTTATGCAACAGTATAGGACATTAACCTCTCCAATGACTCGGGGAGTGGTGACACATCTATACAGGCAGTGTATGCAAACTGAGAGGTAAAGGTAAGGCTATATGTTTAAAAAACCTGTCTGGAACAGTTAAACTGATAATCACAGATCATTTTTTGGCCTATTTCATATTGGTTTTTGGTTTTAACTAAGTTTCATGTTTATGATTTTTCTATTTCTTGGGAGTTTTTTGGTTCCATGTCATCACCTGAAGGAAATTTGTAAAAAAAAAAAAAAAAAGAGGAAAAAAAAGAAATCCCCATTTCACTGACTGGGGACTGTGGGTGGGTTATGGAGCTCCTAACCTTGACTTCATGACATTGATTGGGGTGTTTCCTCTCTGCCTCATACAGGTAGTAAGGAGTAATCCCAGTCCTCAGGCTGTCTGCAGGAGACCTACAGTGCTGTGTGAACTCATATTAACACCTGGTGACAGGTAACCCTAACCCCCAGCAACTGACCGAACATGAAAGACAAAGGAAACACTGTGTGTCCAAGTGCAGCCATGATGCCCTTCAAGCACAAGGTGAGCGTAGCACAACACACCCTCTCACAGCTGACCTGATCCACAGTCATATAAAACACACAACCATTAACAGACTATCTGCAGGGATGATAAGGGGATATTAAGCTGTAAATCAGAGAGTCCTCCAGCACTCACTTACATACAATCCTGAGCTCAATTTAGTTTCTTACTATGAAAAACATGGTGAAATGTTTTACGGTAAGGCAAGCTGTCGTGGCATCAATCTGAAATAGCCTGCATCAAATGTCACTTAATGAAATCAGACAGTGATATGAAGTGCATGAGGGTTTTATGATGATCTGTTGTTGATCGATCCGACGGCTGAGCCTCCTCCCACCGGCTCCTCAACCCCCGCACTTCTGAACTGACTCTGCAAACCATCCTCCACTCCAAGCCCAGCCCATCACCTCCAGAGCCGGAACAATGAAAATGAAAAGGGAACAGTGGAAGGCAGCAGATCATACTCAAAATAACTTTTTACCATATACCGTGAATTTCTCCTCTGCTTTCATGACCATACATCTGTCATAGGGAATGCAATATTATGAATATATCTATAGGCTTTACTACCTGTAATGTCTGCAACCAGATGTTGCAGATTATCTACCAGTCTGAGGTGGCATCAAGTGCCATCTTTTATATCGCCGTGGTTGGAGCTGAAGGGCGAGCCACGCCAACAAGCTCTGAAAGAAAGTTAGTAAGGCTGATCAATGATTAAAGGAGTACTAGAGCTGGACTCTCTGCAGGCAAGTCACAGGGAAGAGGGTGCCAAGTTGGACGTGCTGAACCATCAGCGAGGTTCTAACTGGACTTGGTACTCGCACTATATCTAGCTCCATGTTTACCCAACAGAGGAGTTGTAGATGAATCAGAGTAGTAGTAGGCGTCGTCAGCTCCTGTGACGACAACAGGCGGATTGTTACGGATCACCAGTCAGTTGCACACAATGTCAACAAAGTCTGTTTTTAGAGGAAAGCAGTCTCCCCCCTGCCTGCCCTTCACCTGTCTCCTCCCACCCGGCTCCTGGAGAACATGTCAGCCCATAGTTGGACATCGGACGTGCAGTCAAAAGACGCAATACAGTGATTTAGTATTTTCAACTCCTAAGCCTAACGAGGACTCACAGGAGACATTCTATATAAAATGATGGTCAATTGAAGTGGCAGAGACTGTGATTTTCACTTTTGGTGCCTGGTATGGGTTAAACAGAGTCTGAATGAGCGTGGCTCTGGTGTCATTATGCCAGTTGGGTCATGACAACAAACTTCGGGCTTGTGATAACACATGAGCTCACTTTACACACTGTTTACTTTAGACCAGGACATTATAAAACAAAACATCCCCCCAAAAACATAAATTATAGCTTGTAATTACAGTTTGTCAGACGTGATCCAAGTCCCTGGAAGCCAAATTATTTTTGAGACGCTTTTATTTACACCCTCTTTAAGCTGAAATCTTCACTGCAGCTGCTAAGATACAAGTGTTAGCACGGGCCTTGTCGTGGATTACACCATACAAGTTGTATGGACCCATTTTATGTTTTTCTCTGCTGCAACGCTGATCTGCTGTGAAGCTCCAGAAATGTTTCGTGGACCATGAAACTCCCTCGGCATGGGGGGAGTAGATGATAGATAGTAGAGAAATTATCCCACTGACCTCAACACAGTCAGGTGTGCAGATTTTTAATTTGGGGGGGGTTTGGTATTCAATCCATACTCAATGTATACAGAGGTATCAGAATCTGTATCATAGAGAAAAAGTTGGAATACTGGATGAAAAATGGAGAAGTGATTTTTGTTCCACGCAGACCCTTACATACCTTTTGACATGGCTTA
Organism: Diplodus puntazzo; assembly: GCA_963678695.2. Lineage (NCBI taxonomy): Eukaryota > Metazoa > Chordata > Actinopteri > Spariformes > Sparidae > Diplodus > Diplodus puntazzo. Next base: position 19,124,165 of record OZ023178.1, read on the forward strand.
CCTATGGCTGAAGTATTTACATACACAGCAAATATTGTACTTTTATCCCACTACCTTTAAAGCCTGGCAGCTTTAGTTATTAGTGACTTTTCAGATTAAAAGTCCAGTGAAACCATGCTTCTTCAAATAATGTTTTTTTTTTTTTTTGATAAACTGATTTTTTTTATAGGTTGAGAAAATTCTCCTACAACTTAAGGTAAATACATTTTAAACTAGCTGAACTCTTTAAACCCCTCTTGCATCAGCTTACTGAGCTCATGAATAGTTGACCTTTTATGGAATATCGTGCACTGCCATAGATGAAACTACCCAACAGTACATAAAGTAGTTTAAGTGAGCTCAACCTCAAACATCTACAGCAGTAATATTAATATTAGGAAAACAATAACAGGGAACATTTATTGCACTGTGAGTATTTTTACCTTTAACACTTGATGTACAGTTTAATTATACTCAGGGGCGCCGCCAGGGATTTTGGGCCCCATGAAAAAAAATCTAGTTGGGCCCTTGTATAGGTTGCCCATGTCTCAAAGGGCCCCCTGTCAGTGCCGGGCCCTTGGAATCGTCCTAACCTTTCCCCCCCGGTGGCGCCCCTGATTATACTTATACTTACATACTTTTTCAATTCAGGACTTTCACTTGTAGTGGGTAATTTTCTCAGGGGGTATTAATACTCTTGCTTAAGTAAAGGATCAGAAAGCCTTTCACACCACTGCATGTACTACCAGTGTGTGTCTTCAGTGCTAAGCTCGCATCAAGCATACTACGCTCTGTCGATGTTTCATGTGTGCATGAGGGAAGAGGAAAGTTCCCAGCGTGCTCTGTCTAATCTGCTGTGACTGAATGTTTGTGGTGAGGCTTTTGAAACCAAGCTCATAATGTTTCTCCATCGCGCTGCAGTAAACCTTCAGCTTTTATCTCCGGCGAGGCCATGTGGTCCTTCAACGTCATTTATCCAGAGACCACAGACAGGCAGACAATAGGAGTGTTTCCTAAGCATCTCATAATGTAATCTTCTAAAAACAGGGAGCCACAGCACTGAAAGGTTCCTGTGTGACATGAAACGATACAGCAAAGACAAGTCGAAGAAGGGGTGGAGGACGTATTAGTTATTTTTGTTCAATATTGCAGGAAATGAATACGAGCAGAATAAAAATGACCAAACCAAATACAGAGTGTATGAAGCATGTGGAGCATTTGGATCAGAGGTTTATCTGAGAAGCAGTATTGAGTCAGGGAACGTGCATATCATTTTGAGGGTGTTGCAAGTTTTCTCTCAGTCATGGTGAGAGTCCAAAGAAAATAGTGGCGTGAAACAGAGAGTTCAGCCCCATCCCCAGTGTAACAGCCCCAGACTGTTAGTAACTTTTAATCCAACCTCTATGTTCCCGTCTTCCTTTGACTGAAATCAAGACAGTCAACATGATCCATCCTTTCCTATCAATTTTTTCTATATTTGTATCTCTTTCACAGTGTTGTGGGTAACGCGTTATAAAGTAACGCGTCATAGTACTCTAATTACTTTTTTCGTGCAACGTGTAATGTAACGCGTTAGTTTCGTGCGTCAAGCAATCAGTAACTTCGTTATTTTTTTTAAAAAGTAATACGTTATTTCAAGAATTTCTCCGGATAAGGAAAGGAAAATCCCGACTGCAGCCTGCTTTTTGTCAGACAGTACTGTCCCACCTGCTAATGTGTCAGCGGAGGCGCAGCGCTGTGATGCGTCTGTGCCCTGCTGCTGACCTACGTTACCTGTGTGTGTGTGTGTGTGTGTGTGTGTGTGTGAGTGTTTTCAAACCCCCGGCAAGATGGCAGAGAGGACAGCTTTTGATATCGTGGAAGTATGCACATTATTTTCAATTCACCAGCGAAAAGGACAAGAACAACATAACGGTAAAATGCACACTCTGCGTTGGTGAAAAGCTTCTGTCGACCGCAAAAAAATATAATTAATTAATAAAACGCTATGTGGCATACTGCTGACTGTCTTTCCTGTTATTGTTATCCTGCAGAGTTAATTTGGTTGGATGACTGACGTTATTCATCATTGTCACGACTTCTCGGTGCATTTAAAGGAGGCTGTGTGTGTGTCAGTTAAGTTGCAGCATGTGCGAAGCGCTGCAAACGGCTTTTAATTTTTGGTAACGCATGAGTACTCTAACGCGTTACTTTTATTCATAGGTAACGCTGTAACGTAACTGATTACTTTTAATTGAAGGTAACGTTGTAACCTAATTAACTACTTTCCAAAGTAACTATACCCAACACTGCTCTTTCAGACAGTGGTAGTGGCGGTGTACTACAAAGCTACACTCCATTTGGGTTCAGTCCAGTTCCTTATACATAAGAATAAGAATGATTGCTTCATTGTACAAGGTTTTGTACAAATCAAACCAACAATAATGTCCTGTTATTACAGTTACACTGTAGATTACTGGTTGGTTGAAGAGAATCGTCACTTGCAGCCTCAATCGTCTTGTGGTAGATTCATTTTTTAAACTTTGGACAGCTGGGCCAGCTGTTCCACTCTGCATTGAGTCTTTATGCTAGGCTAGGCTAACCATGTCCTCAACTCCGTACTAAAAAGTGTGATATTTAAAAAAGCAATAATGTATCTTTGAAAGCTAGTCCGGAAGTTAGCATCGCACCGGTTTCTCTTTGTTAAAAGCCTGCGGGTTATTTGAATTGGATGTTGGATTATTGCAGACATTAATCTCTGACAAACACAAGTTCATGATACTTATACATTATGTTCAGCAAAATAATCCTCTCAGATAAACACCACTTTCGAAGCATGACTTAAACGTCACCACCGCTAAGCGCCTTACTGCACAATTACTGCGCACTTTTTCTGTAAATTACCCAACAGACAAGTTGTAAAGTCAGAGTTAGAATAGTTAGTAGCTGATAGCTAATTAGCTCATGGCTCTGTTAGCCACGGGTACATGTCGGCACAGTTAGCTGTGGGCACTACAGTTTGCCCTGGAATGGGAACTGAGATGATGGGATGCAGTTGGGCTCAGCTCAGCCGGGTTTAGCAGGCTCCGAGTGAACACGACAGGACACCAGACTTGGGTTGAGCACAGCCTTAGCGCACCTAGTCTGTGACTCTCTGTTTCAAACCAACCAGCTCCTACAGAAGATGTCATTTTTTTAAAAGCTCTCAAATGTCTATTTTTGTCATTTTTGAAAGCGGCTTATTCATTTCCTAAAATAACTGGCCACTTTAGTTTTTAAGAGGACTACTTTGTTAGGGACTATTTTCAGCTGAAGATCAGTCCACGTTTGGTGTTCCGGTCCAAAGCAGTAGTTTTTGGAAAACAATGGAGCTCTGTGTCCCAGAGGAAAAATCTATGACATACTTTGGATACACACAATACATACATACATACATCGTCGTGTAGTTTAATTCGGGCAGACTGATACACACAGAGCTGCAGTGTGTGGCAGGATTCTCTTGAGATTCCATCACTTACTGCCAATCACATCATGAAGTTTGGAACGCCAGTGGCGAAATATACAACAAAGTACTGAATGTAATGACTTTGTGAATTCTCTGACAATTCTGTTGCCAGGAAATGTCTAAATAACTTGGTGAGCGGTTCATAAACATTCCCTCTGACTCTGCAAGTGCGTGGACTTTGTTCGCTCGTGAACGGATCTGTCCTGCAGAGGAGTCACCTTGTCCCCGCCAGAACATTGCAGCTCTTCCTGTCTTCCTCTTTCCTGCCTCTCTGTCCAGCCCCCTCCTTACTACTACTTCCTCTTTATGTCTGCATGACTACATCCATAGTACTACACCTGCACTGTCTGATGAACTGGCTCTGCTCCCTTCACATGAGACCGAGGGCCACACTGACCTCTGGAGGTTTGACGTAGAAACAGGAGACATCAGCCATAACTACTTCTCTGTATATTGCAGTTTTCCTCTGCAAGGGCATCCCACGAGAAGAGATTCAGCAGTCTCCTCCCCCCCGTAGATCACCTGAGCAGCGAACCAGGAAATGAGGACTGCCGCAGTTGTGGTGCCCTTCGGATGATCACCTTCAACTTTAGACTGTCTTTGCAGTGCACGCGTTCTTTTCATACCGTAAGAAAGCATCAGTCAGGTGGATAGTAATGAGAATCAGGGCACTGGCTGGAAACATTCATGCTTATCTGCGGGAGGCGATATATTAACAGTGAAACACAATGCAGAGCAGGGGTGTGATGAGTTAAATTCATCACTTTCACCCCACAGCTTCTCATCTCGTGTCGGCTCAGGCAGGAGTCTGAGGACGGGCTGCACTGTCATTGTGATCACACGAGTAGAGATCCTGCAGCCACTCACACAGACACACACACACACACACACACACACACACACACACACACACACACACACACACGCACATACAGACTGTTTACTCGCATGTAATATGTTATGAGTAGCAACAAAACATTTCCATGTACAGGACAGAACACACACGTGTACGCAGAAGAAAAAAAAAAGACAGGGCAAGAGGGTGTCAGATTGCAGTGGGTGCTCCAGAAGGAGGCTACGTCCTCTAGATGTCACCGGTGACGGAAAAGTACCGTCACACCCAGCAGAGCCTTACATCCTTCTGTGGGAGAGGGGATTAAACGATTAGCCCGTCCTCACTTTTCCTTTGCGCTCTTCTCTCCCATTCTTACGGCTGTTCTCCAACTGAGAAAAAAAACAAAACTGCTGACTGGGACATTCTTTTAGCTCCTGCTGCACGAGAACAGAATGAGTTCACTGCACTTTACTGTCCCGCATGGAGACATCATGTGTCGTGATTAACTCATTACACTCTTACAGTGTGTTCACCAGTTCGCGCCTGAAACCTGAAAGGATGTGTTCTTATCAAACACATCGGCGCTGCTTTTCTCCTCTCAGTCGAACTTTACATTTGTACACACATCTCTTACCAAACACAGGTGACTCTAAGATATCATCATTTTTTGGTGCCAGCTCTTGAAGTAAGTGGTGAGTAAGCTGACTTTGAGTGAACTTTAACCGTCTCAATGTATCAAAAATACATATATTTTATGTTTTATACCAATCATAGTTTGTCTTTCTGTGTACCTATTGTACCACAGAGGTGGGCTGGTCCACACACCCCCAGTTGCAGGAGGGAAAAACACAAGACGAAGAGCCGTAAGTGTATTTTTCCGCAGAGTATTGGATCATTTCAGTGTAGATCACAAACAGAATCTGCAACAATAGACAGCCCTAGTGGAACAAGTCCCACTAAAAATAGACTTCCATCTATTCCATTATTTAACAGCCACATGGTGTGTAGCAACAACCTCGCCCAGGACTCCTCAGCCTCAATAAATATATATATATATATATATATATATATATATATATATATATATATATTTGTAAGTATATCATTTGTATTATTTGCATTATTACAGTACAGTACTTTCAGCATTTAGATTTACTATCACCATGGAGAAGTGGATGATGCTTTCAGTTTGTGACTTATTATGAGGAGCACAGTGCTGTGAATGTGACCTTCCTTCTGGCTTGATGGATGAAGTCTGTGTGTGTGTGTGTGTGTGTGTGTGTGTGTGTGTGTGTGTGTGTGTGTGTGTGAGAGAGAGAGAGAGAGAGAGAGAGAGGGAGAGAGAGAGAGGGAGAGAGAGGATGTTTCTTGCAGGCCATTCACACATACATACACTTACAGTATTAGTGCGACGGCAGCCGACGTGCTGCCCGCAGAGGCGGCATGTCTGCCACCTAGTGAGTGCCAAACTGCACTGCATGTTACCTGGAAACAGGACAAACTGCTTGGCTTGCTGAATGAGATCATGAATCAGCAAAAATGCCATGCTCCGGAAACATGTTATAACCATAAAAGTGCTGATGAAGAACCAAAACGCTGCTCAAAATAGTTTGTCTTCAAGGTACTGTATATTTTTAAGTTGAACAGTTTCTCTGTTTGCTCTAAAACATACCGAATTTTGAAGAAGTAGGACATTTTTCTGAAAAAATGTCTGCCTCAGACGTTTGCCAAAGCTGAATGACACATGTTTTCTATAACACTTGCTCAATTGACGAGCACAATGATTGTTTAATCGCAATGACTTTAAGGGTGGCTCCAGAGTCTATGCTTTGCAGAGAGGCCCCCGATGATCTTGTTATTGTTCCATGCCGGAGGAAGGACTGTGATAAGGCAGCGAGGGACGGAAAGCAAACATTGGGAATTTTGGGAATACAGATACAACACTAATGCAGAACATGTGCGAGGAACACCTCTGAGAACGCACAAAGGAAATGTTGGAGGACATTTGTAGGACACGAGGTCCAGAAACACCAGTAAGACAGATGTGGCCTGGAATTCATAAAATGTCTAGAAAAGTTGTAAGGACATCAAAGCAGTTCTGATGATGGATGTAACATTATAAGGGAAAAGCAGATACATGTGTTAGGACTTCAGGATGGTCATTATTCAAAGTCACCAGAAGAGGAGGGCTTATTAAACACCATGAAGCAGGCAGAATGTTTCACTGAAAGAAGGATTTCGCCACTCACAGGTCTGTTCTAATGACAGCTGGAGGAGCTTTGTTCTGAAACAGTTGACATTGAAAATAGTACACCCCAAGGCTTCCATCATTAGTCTAGACCTTTTTAATGTAATGATAAATCACATCTTTCAAAAAAGCTCAGCAAGGTTTTGGGAAGTCTTTATTTGTGGATAATGACGCCATCTGGAGGAGAGGGAAGTTTCAGTGTTCAGTGGGGAGTTAAGTGAGGATATAAAGACCAAAAGTAAATGACTGATCTTTGGTTTCAAGAGGACAACATCTGCTTGAAGTGCCCATTAGAAAGTGTTGAAGGTCTTAACTTTAGGTGTGAGAATGGATAAAAGGTTAACGTGGAAAATAAATGAATACTTTATGTTAAGGTCTTTGTAATATGTGTTAATTGACACCACCGTTATGCAGATGACACCCAACTGTTCCTCTCTTTTCCCCTATCATCCGACACCCACACCTCCGCTTGGACAGCTGCGCATCACCTCAAGCTCAACCTTAATAACTGAACTCCTCTTCATCCAGGGGAAAGCCTGCCCTCGCATGGACCTGTCGGTCACTGTCGATGATGTCACAGTGTCACCTTTATCGACTGCGAGGAACCTGGGCGTAATCCTCGACAACAGACTACCACTTTTTTGCAGCTTCCACATCTGAAGTGGGGATACTGGGCACTCAGGGACTGAAGGAAATGAAATGTTTTACACATTGGCTTAAGCATCTCTATCAGGGAATCTATTAGTGATCTGAGGGTTTTGATGGGGAAATGTGAATACTTTTGCCTTTGCAAGGAACAATAGTGGCAGTAAGAGCGTATTTCCAACTCTGTGGCAGAACAGTCAAATCTCTTCATTCAACTGGCCTGTACCTCAAATGTAGGAGCAGTAACACACCCCAGCCTGTGGAGGGCACTGCAGCACTGCGCTATACAGTGTACAGCCTGCCGGAAATTCATAGGAGGAAGAACAACAACACGGCCCACAACTGGACTCTGATATTAAGGGAGACGTGGACAATAATTCTGTTTAGTAAAAAGTAGAATTTCAGAACAGCCATGGATATAGCGTTGTATCTGATAGCTGCCGCTATCCTCATTGTCCTGATTTTGTTTGCGTTGAAGGTGCGGAGGAAAACACAGGAAGGTAAGGAGCCTCGGAGCTAACGTCAGACATTTGTTGGCTAGCTTATGTTAACTTAACTGTTAGCAGGGCTTATTCAGCTGTTTCTTTAGCACTAGCTATGTAAGGTTGCACATACAATGACATTATGGTGTGTATATTAGTTCAAAGAGGACAGCGGTGAGGCAATGTTCACCTGTAGTTTGTTTTATTGCACAACTTCTAGAAATGACAGCAGCTGTCAGTCCATCAATAACTACGGAAGCTCCACCGGACCATGTTAACTAACGTTAGTGTTTCCTCGGTTGCTGGTTAAGTTGCTGGTTAAGTCCTAAATGAAGGGTAACTCAATCAATTTAACACCTTGAAGTGTGCTTACAGGTCTTGGGCAATACTGGGGCATATGTGGAAAAGTAGCATAAAGCAGAGCCTGACCGATATCGGATTTGTGGGACCAATACGCAGAATATACACTTCTCAAAAGTAGTTAGGGATATTGGGATATTTGTGCGCATGTGCACGGACATGCAATGAAAGTCAAATATAATGTGTTGCATTGTTTTTGGGGACCAAACATATTCACACAACATAAATTCAGACATGTCACACAATCAACGATCAAGTGAAAACACTAAAATATCCCAGTATCCTTAAGTAATTTTCAGTAGTGTATATGTATATACACATTTGTGGAAATATTCCTCAAACGTGGTGAACAAACACCTGTGACATAGATGTGTACGTAATGAAGGCAGTATATTTTGCATTAACTTTATTTACATCAGTACACTCAAACAGTAAACTTCACTGAGTAGTTGAATAATTGGAAACACGACTTCCAATGTGAAGGGATAAAGGAAGACCGAGGCTGCACAGACATAGTGTGATGTGTTTTTATGCCTTCTTTACTCTCAGCTGACGAGAAGCAGCAGAGGGATGTCATCCGGGCGGCAAGGCTCCCTCAGCCAGTAGCAGAGGAGCGAGGAGCCGGTATGCCCCGCAGGAGGAGGAACCTTGCTGCCGTGATGGCCAACCGACGACCACAGAGAGAAGCTGTGGAGCCTGGTAAACACTGTTGCTAATAACTGTTTGATTTTAATAAGCTGCTCAAAAATGCATGAAATTAGTGAAATGAGGGAACATTTAGAATTAATGGAACCAAAACAAGTTGCAGAACTGATGAATATGGGGTTCCTTTGTACAGTTTTCCAATCGTTAAAGAAAAAAAGGTCTTAAGAATTTGCAAGTCCATTACTCAGAGTCAAGTTTCATATGTCAGTAGCAAAGGTCTTGTTGTTTGTATAACATAATGTGTGACGTAAAACATGTAACAAGTGTGCTATTGATTTCAGAGGACGAGCCTGAGGAGGAGGAAGAAGAGGTGGATCAGCAGCAGCAGCAGCAACAGCAGCAGAATTCCCTCCCAACAGCCAAAGTTGGAGCCAAGAAGCAGAAGAAGCTGGAGGAGAAACAGGCCAAGAAAGCCCAGAGAGAGGTGAGAGGTCCACACTTATTGTGAGCTGGCTTCCAGTGTGTAGTCACATTGGAAAAGTGACAAAATGAAGTAGTTTATTTTTAGCAGTGTGTCAGTAAACAGTGGTTATCAACATCCTACTGATTGTTATTGATGTTTTAAAACCCCTAAAACAGGCGGAGTTGGAGGAGAGAGAGGAGAGGAAGAAGATGCAGGAGCTCAGAGAACAGGAGAGACGTCAGGAGGACGAGAGAGAGCGACTCCTGGAACAGAGACAGGTCACACACACACTCACACCTCTTGGCAGCTGGCTCCTCCCTGTGTGTTCATACGAGGAGAGGCTGAGACTGTGTGATGGTGTTTATTCAGGAGGAGGACGAGCGCCGAGCCAAAGAGGAGCAGGACAGACGGGAGGAGGAGGAGTACTTAAAACTCAAAGCATCCTTTGTCATAGAAGACCAGGGAGAGGAGGAACAGCTCACTGAAGACCAGGTCCCATTTCTGATCAGCTCCCATCATTATAACATACCAGTTCTCTGTCATGCATTTTAAATATGGTGTATGTCTTCTGTACTCTCAGTCACGCAACCTGCTGCAAGAATTCATCCAGTACATTGAGGTGAGAGCAGACACACTCTACACACTCCAAACTGTGCTGAAACATCTTAACACAGTGTATTAAACAATGTCTCCTCTGACTGGCAGAGCTCTAAGGTGGTTCTCTTAGAGGACTTGGCTTCTCGTTTCGGAATGAGGACACAGGATGCTATTAACAGACTGCAGGACCTGTTGGCTGAAGGCTCCCTCACAGGTAAGTGTGTATTGAACGCTATATATGTAGATGTAGAAATCTGTGTACACACGAAAACAGGAAACATGCATCCAATGCATCTTTTCCTCATACAAGTCAGTTATCCTGAAATTGTACGCATGTGCACGAGCCGTCTGACGAGTCCGAGCTGGCGTATAAAAGGCCAGTGTAGTTTTGAGGAGAAATGGCGAAGGACACAAATAGGCAACAAAACAAAGCAAGTGGAAAAGCAGAAAGTGACAGAAGTGATGAACACTAAGAGTTTGGAGCAATAGACTGGAGGAGTTCTTAAGTGTGGTCCCTTCAAAGTTGCTCTCGCCTAAATTGTGCATTGGCAATGTCCTCTAGCAACGCCAAAGCAGCCATTGTATCATGTGTCACAGCCAATACTCATGGCCACAGCCCTTTATATAGAGCAGTTTAAAGGACCTGATATGTATTCATTAGTTTATTTACATAAAGATCATTATAATTATCATAATACAACACAAATACAAATATTTTTACAGAAGACAGTAAGATACAATGGGGAACCTGAATGGAAAGCACACTTTTGGTGTGTATAGAGCATTTTTGTGATAAAGTGACTGAACAGTATATCTATCATCGTGACATCAGGATTCTTCATATATTACTGCTGTATCCTGTATGATATAATATGCTGTATGTTACTTGCAGGAGTGATTGATGACAGAGGGAAGTTTATCTCCATCACTCCAGAGGAGCTGGACTCAGTGGCTCGGTTCATCAGACAGAGAGGGAGAGTGTCCATCACAGAACTGGCTCAGGCCAGCAACTCTCTGATCAACCTGATGCCTGAGAGCCGCAGCGCCGCCTGACGGACACGTTTCATGACACTTCTGAAAAATGGTCAAGACTCCAAGCTGTGTGATAATTTCGCTCAGCTGCTGGTAATAAGCACATGCTGGACTTTGTATGACGATAAATTATCAAGCCCATCAACATGGCATCAACAGTGACTTTGCATTGTTGTGAAGAAAAAAGTAAATATGTGGAAAAATCCAAGTTTGAGTTTGGTCTTGTTTCCTGTGACATGAGGTTATTATTGAGATCATGTCATACAGGAGCTGCAAGAGGACAAAGTGTACTAATTAAGTCTGGTGAGAACATAATTGTTTGGTGCACAGGTCATTATTCAATTTTGCTCCCATAACATTTTGGATAAAAAACATCCAAAATAAACATTTAGACGTTTGCATTTATGCAAAGTAGCACTTATATAATTTGATAGCTTCTTTGCATATAACATACAAAAACACTTATAATAACTCTCTTAATGTCAGCAATTAAATTGGAAGGTTTCATGGTCAAAATTGGTGCTTAAAAATGTACGAAAGTGTTCTCTGTTCTCGAAATGTTTGTGCATTTTTAACTAGATGATCTCTCACTTGCATATTTAAAGGGGCTTTATGTTACATTTGTGTCAATTTACAGGTATGACTCTGAGAGGATTATAATGTGACAGGAAAAATTTGACCTTTCCCATCTCTCAGTAGCCTTTAAGGCTGTGTACAATTTGTTTAAGTTGTTTAATGCTGCTGATGTGGGTTTCTTTATGAACGACTGTGACAATCCAAAAGATGAGACTTAAGGATCGTCCTCAAGTGCCTCGGGGGAGCAACAGTAAATAACATTAGTGGCAAACCGCTAAAATAACGACCGGCTTCCAGTACAACACAGAAGCTCCTCAGAGCCCCTTTAAACTTAACATTTCAGAAAACTTGTATTCCCAAAAAAACAATGTCTTAATTTAAGTAAGCAACTGGGAAAGTTTCGTGGTGGCACCTGTTGTTAAAAGTTTGACCCTTTCACCTGTAGTTTCTCCCCTTAAAGGAAGTTTACACCTTACATCCCATAGAGATGTCCAACATCTATATCCTGACCCTCTAAATCCACTCAGGTGTGTGCAGAGCATGCCGCTGAACTGATGCCTCTCATTACATTTGCCTTTTAGTGTGAACTTCCCAAGTTACTAGAACAACTGACTACCATCCAGCAGCTGTATATAGAGTGCATAAATTGAATTCAGTTTTGAAGCTTAAAGTTTTAATTCATACGTACAAACTATAATTATATTTTTTTGAGTGTATGTAGCTTGGTGAAGCACAACAAAAGTTAATTATACAATCTTGGGACTGCATAATTACAATTCAGTTCATCTTTAATCTTCAATATGCCAACTTATATATATGACTTATGAAACAAGGAGTACGAGAGTTCATACGCTGACAACAGGCACATCAGGCATTTAACCTGTAGTTAGTTTCACGATGATTTGGTCTCTTGTTTTCCTAAAGTCTTTCCGTTGACAAAGTTATATTGAGTCCCCAAAGTTTAAAATTAAGAGTCAATCTCAGAGGCTGAAGCGGGTCTCAGCTGGACGTCTCCTGGTCTTTATTCTGGGCGCTCTGTCCCCTCTCGCTCGGTTTCCGTTGAGTTATCTCCCAAGTCGAGGTCGCTCCTCTGTCCTGAAAACATGAATAAATACCATAAATAAGTCCAGTCTCCCAGTAAAGTGTAATATCTGACATTAGACTGTGTCAAAATAACAGTCTTTATTTTGATGTGAACCAACCCAGCCTTACCTTTATCAGCACACCAAAGGGTGCCAGGCCATCTCTGAGGGTGTCACAGGCTTTGAGGAGAGGGACTCTTTCTTTGTACAGTCCAGGTTTGTTGGTGGATCCACCGGTTGGAGCGTCTTGGCGAGCGAGTGCAAACGCTCGAACTTCGCTTCTGAAACGAGTCAGCTGCTCCACCACACCCTCCAGGCTTCCACCGTGACTCACCCCACCAGCCTCCTGCGCAGGACAGGACAGCAGAGGTCAGGACATGTTGGAGTGGGAAAAGTTGTTTTTAATGCCATGTACACTGTCCTGCTGCCAGTTGAGAATTTAGAAAAAAAGACAAAAACGTTTCTTAAGTTCTGACCTTACTGTGCAGCAGATCGATCCCGAACACATCCAGGACGTCTCGGATGTAGCTGATCATTGCTGCAAACACCGCAGGACTCCGGGCTGCTCCGTAAGACTGAGCAGACACACAACACTGAATTGAAACAGTGTGCTTCACAGGGATGAAACAAAGTTGACGTGAACTGATCAAGTGACGTCTGTGACCTCCTATGCCTGGTGCAACAAACTGTGTTACTGATATTAAAATCTCTAAATCGTTTCAAACGCAGCTGATCCTCTGCTGGTAAGGCTTGTTCTAAACGAGGAAGAAGCGCAGCCTGTTTGTGCTCATGTAATCTTTTACCTTAGACACAGGCTGGAGCTGACAGTTTCCATGATACACCATGTTCATCAGAGCACTGACGGCTCGCGGGGTGCCAAAGTCTTCTGCCAGTGCTTTCACCACGCTGGATTTAGTCTCAGCCAATCTGAAGGAACACGAGAGGATAAGTTCTAGCAGTCGGATGAAACATAAATATAGTAAACATCAACTTATTTTAATTCGTTTTAGTAACTTGAAAGAGTAAGATGTTCCGTAAAGGCAAAGTCCAAGCCAACACGCGCACAACCTTATTCTCAAAATGATGTGTTTTGGATATGCAGGTGCACGTGTTAGCCATTATCCATACCAGATCAAGCAGATAAATGACAGCATGGATGGATAGATCAAACTGTTGATACCTCTCCCAGAGAAAGGCTTCCTGCACAGGCGAACACTGCAGCTGACCCTTCATGTAGGCCTGAGCGTCGTGGATGAAGGTGGAGATGGTTCCCAGAGAGGTCCGAGCCTCCAACATGCTGCTGTCGCTGTAGTCAATAGCTGTGGAGACGCCACGGTAAATCATGGATATTCCTCTACTCACTACTGATGACTAAACATCTCACTGCCATCAGTGTGCAAGAAGTACAAAAAAAAAAGAAAAAGAGCAACTTCATGAATTTTCTCACCTGATCTGTATTTGGCCAAAAGACAAAACATCCTGAATTCATTGGCAGAGTAAGACTGCAGGAAATCCTGATGGCAGACAGAAGAACAAAGATGTCTTTCAGAATTGTATCACACATTATGGAAAATACAGGAATTTATTAGGTGGCTCAATGACGAATAATTCCTGATGACTGTACCTTGATGGTAATGTAGTTCTTTAAAGATTTGGACATTTTCTCTGCACTTCCTTTCAGGTGCAAGTGCCCTGAAACAATGACAGCCAATCAGGCGCAAGTATTCAAAAGTATTCTACTTGAGAGGAACGGCTTTCTAAATCTGCTGAAAATAAAACTTATTTAGCTTTTTACACTCATGTCACAACTGAAACCAGGATTAAATGAAAAACATTTTAAGAAGCACAACCACAATCACTCAATGATACCCAACCCTACGACCTGGATGGTGTATTTAGATGCTGATTATATTTTAAAGCCAGGTATAAATGAGTCTTTCTGATGAACCTTCACCCACCAGACAGAATCAGCATAATTCCTCAGTGTTTAAAAGCCTGTTCCAATGTGATTTGTTAGAACTTTAGAGAGGTTTACCTGAGTGGAGGAAGTAGTTTGCCCACTGGCCACACTGGTGATAGGCTTCACTCTGAGCAACCTCATTCTCATGGTGAGGAAATGCCAGGTCAATGCCTCCAGAGTGGATATCCAGCTGACTCCCAAACACAGAGCTGAAACCAGCACAGACACAACGAAACTCCATCATGAGTTCCAAGAGTCCCTACTGGCCTGTTACAACTGCACATCTTGTCTAGTCATCACAAACACCATGACAATGACTAACACACAGACTAATAGCAAATGAAGCAGACAGGTTGTTTAAATCCAAACCTAGCAATGGTAGAGCATTCAATATGCCAGCCAGGTCTTCCTCTGCCCCACGGAGACTCCCAATATGGTTCCTGAGATTTGGATGGCTTCCAAAGGGCAAAATCCCTTGCATCTCTTTTATTTGCGCTCCCTTGAGAATTGTACAGTTTGTTTTCAGTTAGTTACTATTACATATAGTTAGCCTATTACAATGTCTGTTATCACTGTGGACGGGTTTCAAAAAGCCCCAAATCACAACATTTAAAGGTTAAGTTCATCTAAAAGTAGAAATTCAGTCACTCTCGACTCACCCCACGGCAAAAGAGTGTCTCAGCATTCTCCTGAACAACATGACAATTTTAAGATTTTCTGATTCTGATATACCAGCTGATATACACACATCTTTTGCAGTGATCCCTCAAATGTGGTTAGCAAACACTTGTAACAAAGATATGTAACACAGGCAGGATATTTTACAGTTTACCAGTAAACTTGATTGTCTGAAATGACATAAACTTCATGGGGAATTTAATATTTTCAAATCACCCCAAACATATTTTTCTGCATCACAGGTTTTACATTTTCGAATGCAGCTTTTATGCCGATACCTTATATCTGTGATAAGCCAGTTCCGTCCAATGATGTCGGCCAACCAATATATCGGTTGTACCTTAGTGTAATTAATGTCTTTTCAAATACATTTGAGATCTCAGAGTTTCCAGAGACTTGGATTAGCTGTATGGATCCATTTCATGTTTTTTTTCTGGTTTTACAACAAGTCCCCAGCTACTTCAGTAGATAAAGAGAACGCAACAACGCTGAAACATTTTGGGCGCTGTGAAGCTAAATGTTTTGTGGACAATGAAACTTTCCGACTTTCCATCTGACGTTGGGGTGGGTAGATAATGACTGACTTTACATTTTTGGATGGTGTTTTTCTTTAATGGCCAGAGCTCTGATTGATGACAATGAACATGTAAGAAATCAAAACAGACACATATAGTAAATTCTGTCATTAGGTAATGGTTTTAGAGCTGCTGCTACAACTATCAAAACAAGACTTAAATCATTTCCATATTAAAAGAAGTACTAGGCAGAGTTATTTGTGTTCTCCTTCACGGTTTGCCATATGAGACTGAACGTATCGACGTGGAGAAATCTGAAGGGGCATATAATCACCATCATACCTCCGAAAAATGTCTCTCAGATCTGGTAAAGTTAAAGGTCTGTCCAGTAATATAACAACATGACTGAAACGAGCTGAAGCAGACAGAAACACCTACCAGGTTCTCCTTGAGAGTCTGAAGCTCCCCCAAACTTGCCGTAACGATCACCGATGGACCGGATGTCAAAAAACACATCACCTGCAACCACAACAGTTATTTTATAAATGATGACTCAGGCACTGTGGGGATAAAGCCATCACTTCAGAAGAGAAATAACAATCATGACCTCCCAAATATTCACCTTCTTTTGTGGCATAAGCGTGTCCATTCTGAATGATCCTCTCGATGAACGCAACAATATGATGCACATTGTCTGTGACTCTTAGATACACTGCTGGAGGAACCACCTCAAAAACAATGACAAAGACATGTTTATAGATAAAGAATGTAACATCAGTGTGAGCCTTGAAAGTAGGCTGCATATTAAATCTGAAATCAAAATGAAAAAACAGGTTATCTATGGTATCCAAACCTTTAATGACAACATATCCTTCTTGAATTCATCCTCATACGTTGAAGATATGACAGATGGGGAAACGTTCTCCTGTCAAACAAGGAGAACAAACCATGTTTTCAACCATGCAAATAAAATCAAAAGTCATGTTTCAGCACTCTTGATATCTTACCTCCCAACTTCTTTTGATGATTTTGTCATCGATGTCCGTGATGACCATAGCGTGGATGACAGTGATCCCAAACAGCTTGGTCAGAATCCTCTGCAGGATATCAAACCTCACATACGAGCTGCGACGAGAAAAAGCAGTTCGGCTCAGACACATTTTAACAACATTTGGCTTGTACGTTAAGTGTAAGTGTTGACATCAGTACCATGCGTGACCCAGGTGGGCATGGTCGTACACAGTGGGTCCACAGCTGTACCTGAGACACAACACATTACAATACTGTGTTACTGTGCAGCCATGGATGCATAAGGTGTAGAGCTGGGCCACTGATATTGATATTGTTACAGAATTGTTGGGATGACGATTAGTACTTGTACAAAATATCAACACAATGACATAAGAGTGAATGGGATGTATTCATGATGTGCTTTGAGTGGGGACGGCAACCCC
The DNA here is from genome assembly GCA_963678695.2 of Diplodus puntazzo. Lineage (NCBI taxonomy): Eukaryota > Metazoa > Chordata > Actinopteri > Spariformes > Sparidae > Diplodus > Diplodus puntazzo. The sequence goes on from OZ023178.1 coordinate 19,141,200, forward strand.
CTGCTTAGAAAAACGACCAAAGTGCATGCCCTGTCGTTAACGAGGGTGATTCTTTTGGTCATTTTGATCACAACTTTTTGGTTGTTGGACCAGAGCCAGTTTTCTAGTAAGGGATGAATAAAAACGATGAAAACCATGTCCATGACCCTGAGAATCCAGTTTTTAATAGGGAGCCCACTGAAAAAATGCCAAAGTGCCCACAGGATAGAATAAGTAATTGGGTAAAGGCAATCACTGGAACCAGTAGAGCAATCTGCTGAGTTAATAAAATGACTTCACTTTACTGTGATGCCACCTTAAAAAAAACAAAAATGTACAATACTTATGTGTGCCATATCACGATATAACTATATCCAGAATCTAAGACATATACATACTCTCATTTCAAGGTAACAATACAATATTAATATATGGCCCAGTCCTAATATATTTCATAAATCCTTTAACAGTATTCCATACCAGGTTGCTACCCCCTCTCTTGCCAGAATGAGAGGTTCTTTCTGATTGGTCAGGCTGTTGAAAGTCTTCAAACCCGTGTCAAACCCGCCGGGCCTGATCCACGTCTTCCCCGAAACACCGCAACAGGATCCACTCAGCCTGGTTCTGACAGCGTTGACAGACTGAGCTGCGCTGCAGACCCCGTGGAAGACCTGCGCCTTCCCCAACACCGACCCCACCGAGTGCCTCCACATAGTGACCCTCGCTCTGTACGAGGGCAGTGAACGCACCGCGAGCTTAGCCTAGCTACTACACTCGCACATCACACAGACACGCTACACACCTGTGATATACACACTGCATGCTCGCGCGTTAGCTTATTAAACAGAAACCCTTTAATAACCATCAGACTACGCGCTATTTCACCCACTCCGTGCACGTTTATGTCACCTCTCCACTTATCGCGAGACTACGATGCCGGAAGTGTTCAGACGTATCATGTGATCTGCTCCTGCTGGTGCTCTCCTCTAGTAGCTATGTCAAAATAATTGTAATTTTTTGACAGAACGGGTTTAGAAAAGGCTCACATTTTATCCAAAGGGAGTTCTACGCGATGCAGAACGTCATAAACACAGTGAAAGGCACGGCTCTCGGGGTGGCAGAGTTTCTCACTCCAGTGTTGAAGGTAAACTTAAGATTCCATGAGCTAGCTTGTTGATAGGTGTTGGCTACTTTGAGGTGTCATAAACACATGAACAGCTAGCAGCTAGTTGCTTCCTTGCTATTTTAAGCGAGAATTAGATGCACGCTAGTAGACGTAACGTTCATGGAATATCGACCCTTCATGAATACATTTGCACAGCTGTGATAAATGCGCACTTAGTGCTCCTGAAACCCCTCTAACATACTCATTTGACTTATTTATCACAGGAATCGAAATTCAAAGAGACTGGAGTCATTACACCAGAGGAGGTGAGAATATACCTGTTAAAAGCCCATCTATACATTTTGGGTACTGTGTTTTTTTAAATTGACCTTATGTAAATATTCTAAATCATATCATATATCCTGTAGTTCATACTTCCTCTTTTGTATTTCAGTTTGTAGCAGCTGGAGATCACTTGGTTCACCATTGTCCCACATGGAAATGGTGAGTGTCCATTTGCAGCTTAATCACAGATATATAAATCCCTCCTGATGGTGCCGTTGCAGGTAATATTAGGGCTGGGGATTATATATCAATATAATATGTTTTTTTGTGATATGAGACTATATATCGTCTTGGATTCTAGATCTGGTTATATTGTGATATGGTGTCATTGTTTACTTTCCCTGGTTGTAAAAAGCAGCATTAAAGTGATGTACTTTTCTGAACTTACCTTACTTTCTACTTGTTAACCCCTTAGCCATTATATCCACATTACTGATGGTTATTTCTCAAAAATCTCCTCCTGTACATATTTCGTAAAAGTACCACTAGTCATCTCTACAACATTATCACAACACTGATATTGTGATGTATGGTTGAAAAAGACTGTGATTTATGTTGTCAAGGTTGTAGCATTTATGAAGTAATTTTTGTGACATTCCAAAATATGGAAATCTATATTGTATACTGTGTATTGTGATATATGTGTGTGTATGTGTGCGTGTATATAAAAAGATAGATTGATAGATAGATAGAGAGAGAAATATATAAATATCTCTATCTATTTATCTATCTATCTATCTATCTATCTATCTATCTATCTATATATATATATATATATATATATATATATATATATATATATATATATATATATATATATATATATATATACACACAGTACAGACCAAAAGTTTGGACACACCTTCTCATTCAATGAGTTTCCTTTCATTTCATGACTATTGACATTGTAGATTCACACTGAAGGCATCAAAAGTATGAATTAACAGATGTGGAAATATGTACTTAACAAAAAAGTGTAAAACAACTGAAAATACGCCTTCTATTCTAGTTTCTTCAAAGTAGCCACCTTTTGCTCTGATTACTGCTTTGCACACCCTCTGCATTCCCTTGATGAGCTTCAAGAGGTAGTCACCTGAAATGGTTTTCACTTCACAGGTGTGCCCTGTCAGGTTTAATAAGTGGGATTTCTTGCCTTATAAATGGGGTTGGGACCATCAGTTGTGTTGTGCAGAAGTCAGGTGGATACACAACTGATAGTCCTACTGAATAGACTGTTAGAATTTGTATTATGGCAAGAAAAAAGCAGCTAAGTAAAGAAAAATGAGTGGCCATCATTACTTTAAGAAATGAAGGTCAGTCAGTCCGAAAAATTGGAAAAACTTTGAAAGTGTCCCCAAGTGCAGTCGCAAAAGCCATCAAGCGCTACAAAGAAACTGGCTCACATGAGGACCGCCCCAGGAAAGGAAGACCAAGAGTCACCTCTGCTGCGGAGGATAAGTTTCATCCGAGTCACCAGCCTCAGAAATCGCAGGTTAACAGCAGCTCAGATTAGAGACCAGGTCAATGCCACACAGAGTTCTAGCAGCAGACACATCTCTAGAACAACTGTTAAGAGGAGACTGTGTGAATCAGGCCTTCATGGTAGAATAGCTGCTAGGAAACCACTGCTAAGGACAGGCAACAAGCAGAAGAGACTTGTTTGGGCTAAAGAACACAAGGAATGGACATTAGACCAGTGGAAATCTGTGCTTTGGTCTGATGAGTCCAAATTTGAGATCTTTGGTTCCAACCACCGTGTCTTTGTGCGACGCAGAAAAGGTGAACGGATGGACTCTACATGCCTGGTTCCCACCGTGAAGCATGGAGGAGGAGGTGTGATGGTGTGGGGGTGCTTTGCTGGTGACACTGTTGGGGATTTATTCAAAATTGAAGGCATACTGAACCAGCATGGCTACCACAGCATCTTGCAGCGGCATGCTTCCATCCGGTTTGCGTTTAGTTGGACCATCATTTATTTTTCAACAGGACAATGACCCCAAACACACCTCCAGGCTGTGTAAGGGCTATTTGACCAAGAAGGAGAGTTATGGGGTGCTGCGCCAAATGACCTGGCCTCCACAGTCACCGGACCTGAACCCAATCGAGATGGTTTGGGGTGAGCTGGACCGCAGAGTGAAGGCAAAAGGGCCAACAAGTGCTAAGCATCTCTGGGAACTCCTTCAAAACTGTTGGAAGACCATTTCAGGTGACTACCTCTTGAAGCTCATCTAGAGAATGCCAAGAGTGTGCGAAGCAGTAATCAAAGCAAAAGGTGGCTACTTTGAAGAACCTAGAATATAAGACATATTTTCAGTTGCTTCACACTTTTTTGTTAAGTATATAATTCCACATGTGTTAATTCATAGTTTTGATGCCTTCAGTGTGAATCTATAATTTTCATAGTCATGAAAATAAAGGAAACTCTTTGAATGAGAAGGTGTGTCCAAACTTTTGGTCTGTACTGTGTATATATATATATATATCAAAGTTGAAAGTACTTGGTTTAGGTAATTATCAATAACATTTTATAATAACTACCAATAATAAATGGTAAATTTATAGTTGAAATCACTTTCATTTTAGCCCTTTCACTCTTCATTGTTAATTGTGAGGTTGCAGCTAATGCTAATTCCTAATGCTTTGTAAATGGTTAATGAATACTGTGTAGTTCATCGGTAAACCTCAATTGGATTGCCATTGTAAAGTTGCAACTTATCCACTTCATCATATCTTTATGATTGATCAACAAATGGTTTGTAAAGCAGTCCATTGTTTGTTAACAGTGAAATAACTATTTATTGAATTTAAACTATACATGTACCATCTGATAAAAATGGTTATCTTAAAGTGTTACCTAATGACCTTGAAGTGTTTGGTTTTAATGTGTGCTTTACCACCAAGATAAGATTCATATAACAGATTAGAGAAAAGTATAATTAACAGAAATGCAATTCCTGCTGATCAGTAGTCAGGGTGATTGTTCGTAGTAATAATATTACTCCTGTTGTTACTTCAGTAGTAATGTTAGTGCTATATGTACTGCTGGTACTAACGTCAGCTTGCACTTTGAGATTGCTTACCGCATCAATTGTGACACTGTGTAACTCCGGAAAAAGCTTACCAGTAATCGCTTAACTTTTGTTGCTCTTGAATGTGCTTTACAAAGCTCACTTCTCTGTTTGTGCACTGTGCTAGATGAAACCAAAGTTGCTTCACACTGTTTTACTGTATATGACAGCTTTTGCCACATTATTAACAACTGAGAAAGAAATTAAAGAAATCATTTAATTTTTAATTTTAATTTTTTAGATGTCTGTTAATCACTATATAGTGATTTCTGTGTGTGTGTGTGTGTGTGTGTGTGTGTGTGTGTGTGTGTGTGTGTGTGTGTGTGTGTGTGTGTGTGTGTGTGTGTGTGTGTGTGTGTGTGTGTGTGTGTGTGTGAGGCCTTGTGATTCGTGGTATCTAGGTGGTAATAAATACATTACCTTCTAGTCTGTCAGCGTTTGTTCCTCCTTCACAAGATATAGGGAACATAAAACACTGGTTTATTGAACCTATAATCGATGTGTAATGAAGTCAAGTAAGGACATTTAGGACCATTGTTTTTAATAACAGCATAATGAACACAAAATGCATGGCCTAGTATCAAATAAAATGTTTTTATATTCATGATTTCATCTCTCCTCAGGGCCTCAGGGGAAGAGGTGAAGGTGAAGCCATATTTGCCCCCGGATAAGCAGTTTCTCTTGACACGCAATGGTAAGAGCTGGATTTGAAGTGGGGACTGCCGGTCATTTGATGCTTCAGTTTTCCCTTTTTGGTCTCAGCTAAGCTGCAGACTTTGTCACATGAACAATTGATTTATATCCATTACATGAACAGTTCTCTGGTTCCTCATAAATTGAAAAAGGTCCCTAATTAAGCAACTCTGTTATTTCCATGGGTCTGATTGCTGTGTGATACAATACAATTTCTTTTATAAAAAGAGAAGCACATTTGAATGACAGTGTGGATTAGAAGGAAGTGTAAAGCATTTTGAGAGGGAACATAACTGAATGACACTCAATAAATTGTATTTTATTTGTCTGAAATTCACCATAAAAGACCATCATTGTTGTGTATGCCTTGTGAACATGAAAACCTCATTACCGGTTAACTGAGGTCAGATCTGTCCTTTTTTTTAATACCCCTGGTTTGTGTTTTGACACTGTATTTACATTATTGCAGTTCCCTGCTACAAGCGCTGTAAACAGATGGAGTATTCAGATGAGCTGGAAGCCATCATAGAGGAGGATGATGGAGACGGGGGCTGGGTGGACACTTACCACAACTCAGGTTGGAAACCATCTAAACATCCATAGATTTCATACAGTATATCATTGACACTGATGTTTTTATCTATGTCAGAAACCCCATAGGTTGGATGGATATGCAGGTGGGGTTGCGGTGAATATGTACGACTTGTACATGGGTCATACCATTACAACTCACCTAGGCCCTCTAAGTTAATGTTATTGAAAAGCTCAATGTAAAAAAATTATTAAATTCATAGAATCTTGGAAAAATCCTGTAGCTGGCCCTGAAAGCTAAATTTCATCATCTGTGTGTATTCTCAATAAATAATTTTTAATCTGAGTGATTTTCAAAATGTAATATCTCCACTAGTTTTCACCTACCTTTAACCAAGTGTTGATTTTTCGTAGTATTAATACAGTTCTATCACATCTAGAAGTTAATTTGTCCAGAATAAAAAATGGTGATGCAGATGGTCCTAAATATAGCTTCTTATTTTGATCTCCTTCATAAATGTCTCTCTCTCTTGTTAATATCCACTGCAGGCATATAAAGAAAATTAAAGATGTTATATTACTCCATCATTTAATATTTTTTGTACTCTTCAGTGGCTGTAATATTACATCCAGAGGTTTTATTTCATTGTAGATATTTCCACTGTGTTGACTTAAAGATGTTCTATCTTTTTTGATACCTGTTGAGCCTGTTTTTCAAAATTGGGAAGTTACAGCTTATAGTGGTTTGGTTTGCTGCGTACTAAATGGTGACATCATGTTCCCTGTGTCTGGACAAATACTTTAATTCATCTAAATTCCTTTGCTCAATACACATATATTATTTCACAATATCAACTTCTGAATTCTGGGTGAGATGTTATGGAATGACCCACATATACTGTAACATTCTATTTGCTGAGTGTTTGCTCTTGAAAATACAGCAAAAGGCTCTAATAGACATCACAGCTGTGATCTTTTCTACTGTCAAGGTCAGAGGAGTGAGAAACTTTACCAGCAGGGACCAGATGACCACATAAATCCACTAATACCTCAAGTTATCATATCATGATTCACAGAATATTGGAGATACATTACCTAATTTAATGGAGTTGGAGTTTCTTCGGTGCACTCGTAGCAGGTCTCACTTTGAATTGGATACCAGTTAGAGATGGCTGGTTCTAAAACCATGTGCTAATCAGTTCCAGTTCTTAGCAGGTCATAGATCAGATCAAAAGTAAATAAGATCATCATATAGTTCAGTAAAGGTGACTGACTGATGTGTTTCAACAGGTGTGTTAGGAGTCACAGATGCTGTACGAGAAATTTCACTGGACAATAATAAGGTATGCTTCATGTTTTTTTTTGTTTTCATGTAGAGAATGAAGTGAGAAATCAAAAAATTCCAAATGTAAATTATGGTATAATACAAGAATAAAAAAGTATAATATATGTGTGTATGACTTATCAAAAGTCACTCAACCTGAAAGGGTTAGTTCACCTAAATAAGAAAAAAAAAAGTTTTTAACAATTGCCACTCGTGGTTTTTGTTACGAGCCCCTACAAGAGATAGTCCAAATGAGGTCTAACTTAAGACAATCAAGCATGTTGCAGTTTAAAGGAAGATATGTTTATAAGCTGAACAGCAACCAAACAAAAGGAAAAAAAAACCTTAACAATCAAATAAACTGGGGCCGTCAGAGCTGGGGGCTAACCCTCCACCCTAACAAGGAACAAGGAAACAACTAAACCTAACTGAAACAGAGCCACGAAAAACTAGACTACCGCACCCATCAGATAAACATACCACAAAGCATAATCCCCCAGCCAGCCTCCAGGCTGACTGACTGCATCTGTGGTCAGGTGGAATGGAGAAAGAGAGAGAAACAGAGACTACCGCCCCACCCCCTCTTATAAGTTATTCATAACAGGCCAGGCTGCTATCGCCTGAAAAGGCTTGAGGCCAAGCATCAGCAACAGTGGCACATCCTGGCCAGCAGAGGGGGAGCATGTAACAGTTTTCACTAAGGCAGGCAATGTCAGGCTAATGTGCCAGGGTTCAGGTTTTGGATTTAATTGAGGTATAGGTAGGTACAGTTGGGTAACTTCACCAGTTTTACAAATTGAAGTCCTTTGTGGCTTCAGAGGAAGCTGCCTGTAATCTGATAATTTCCATCAGTGATGTCTCTCAGTGGCTAAGTTGCATTGTTGGTAATGTAAGTGCCAGGTTTTGGAAAGCAGTGTACCTGTGTAACATTGCACTTCTATAACACTGTTGGACTAACAACAGTTAAAACTAATGATAACATTTTGATCATTGATATAGTAGAACCAGAAATATTGCCTATTTTATTCCACTCATTCTTCCTGCTTTTCCTCCTGGTGCCTACATTGCCAACAATGCAACTTAGCCATTGAGTAACATCACTGGAGGCTGATTACATGTAGCTTCCTCTGGAGACACAAAAGGCTTTATACTTCTTTAACAAATGCACGAGTGCTTCCCAAAACCTGTAAACACACTTTAATGTGTACAATTTGTGGAGCTACCCTTTAACACATCAGCGCCCACTCCTGTGCAGTTTCAAATAGATCCTTTTTAATGTGAATTCCTCTAGGACAAGAATATGAATGCTACATCTGCAGCATGTTGTGATGACGATGACGACGATGATGATGAAGATGGAGAAGCAGCAGATATGGAAGGTATTATATATCCCAACTGTAACTGAGCAGTGACTTGGACCTGTACTTGAACTCATGTTGTTCTTAATGCTGTCTTTTCAGAATACGAGGAAAGTGGCCTGTTGGAAACAGATGAGGTAGATGGCTCACTGTGTTGCAGATTTATTGTGTTATCTAATATCAGTTACACTTACATTTTTTCCCTGTGTCTAGGCGACCCTTGACACCAGTAAAATGGTGGAAACTAAAGCCAAAGCAGAGCCTGGGAGTGAGGATGCCATTCTCCAGACTAGAACTTATGACCTGTACATCACATATGATAAATACTACCAGACCCCTCGACTCTGGCTGTTTGGATACGATGAAGTATGCACCTTCCCAAAATGGGACTGTATAAGCATGGATGTTTTTATCTGTTGACATTGTTTTGCTTAAAGCTGATGTTTGAGAACTAGGGTAGAGAAAGACTCAAGGTAAACTCAACTCAAGGTTATCAGACACACTGATAAACCATCAGCTCATCAAGCTGCTGTGGTGTTTCTCAGGACAGGCAACCACTGACTGTAGAGCAGATGTACGAGGACATCAGCCAGGACCATGTGAAGAAGACAGTCACCATTGAGAACCACCCCCACCTTCCTCCACCTGCCATGTGCTCTGTCCACCCCTGCAGGTGAGAAAGGCAAATGGGGAAAAAAACCTAAGATGCACACACGGGGGTGGGATTTAAGAGCAATATTGTTATCACTACCACAAGAAAAGACAAACACAACTGCTCTCCTATTTCTGTTGGCTAGAGCTGTTACAACACTCTCTGTGCAGAAATATATGAAATATTGCTCTTTGTATCTGTGTGTTGAAGTTATTTGAGTCTTTTCACAGAAGCTTTTATAAGAATCCTTGGCTGATCTCATCTGTGTTTTCAGACATGCTGAAGTGATGAAAAAGATCATTGAGACTGTGGCAGAAGGGGGAGGAGAGCTAGGAGTGCACATGTATCCTTTCATGGTAATAACCTGTTCCATGTCCACAGCTATATGCAATATAAAACAATCATGTTTTTTTTTTGTACAATATGTTTGTTAAACAGGATGTCAACAGGTCTATAAAAAGTATCAAGTTGTCTTTTAAATGTTATAAATATTAGATATTAAAAGTTCTTAATTAGGGTTAGGGTAATTCTTTAAACCTACCAAGTCATCAAAAAGATGATTTTTCAAACATAAGCCTTTAATTTGGTTTTCAAAAAAGATTTTTTTAAAATGGAAGGAAAATGAAGTGTGTGATACCTGTAGACAACCTGGTTTTAAAGTACTCCTGTTCAGGAAATATGGGACAAAAAATGGAATGTATGTACTTTTAGCAGACTGATCATTGTGATGAAAGTTAACTTCCTGGATAAGCAGGTGTGAAATCTGCTGCAGTGATCTGTTTCCTCCTCGGTCCTCTGGCAGGTTTTTCTTGACCAGCAGCTCCAACAGCACCCCACATCTCCTGAAACCATACTCCAATTTAAGCAGCAGAACATGTTTAGTTTTGTGCTTTTTTACCTATAGTCAAATCAGATAAGCTGGTTTTGTCTTAGTGGAAACCCAGCTTGCAGTGACACCAAACTTTGTGCCTCTGATGGTAGATATCACAAAGACCTTTGAGTTTGTTTGCTTGTGTCGGGCCTGAGGTAGAGATGCACAGATTGATCGGCAACCGATCGCAATCGGCAGATAATGCCCCTATTTTGAGTTCTATAAATAGATCAAATCAGGCCGATCAGGTGACATTTCAATATAGAGACAGTGCATTGACAGCATGCAGGGGCGCCGTTGCCCCGCACTTTGGCCTTGATGCCCCGTGAAAAAAAACCTCATCGTCAGTGAGACGAGGGCGCAGGGAGCGTCTACAAAGTTCAACACCGAAAAGAGAAACTGCAAAAAATTCACTATTATTCAGAGTGTAGTGTCACCAAAATCATTCCACACATCAGTGGTCTCCTGCTGGTTATTCCACAATTTTTTTGTTTGGAAAAAATGTGCTTTGCCATAATTTTGGGGAATTTCTATTGGGAGAAATATTCAATAACATTCAGTGTGGTGTCACAAAAATCTCCTCACCCTAACCCTACTTAACAAAAACTACTTTCTAATGTAACTTTAACTTGATTTTGGTATTAAAAAATGTTTTAAATACATAATCCATGTCTTATTATAAATAAGGATGTTGTGGTATCAGTCTGAAAGGTAAATCAACACATTTTACTCAGTGGTCTTTGTGCCCTGTCATGTGGCCTTGGTGCCCCTGAAATAAAAAGTGAAGGCCAAATGGACTTACCCCTAAAATGACAAAATTCCCACCCTGACTGCATGCATTCCCACTAGTAAGCTACAGTTACTATATGTAAGCTGAGTCCAAGTTGTCTCTAAGAGAGTCTCTAGAGTGTGAAATATTGCACATTGCCTCAGCCTGCAATAAAATGGTGGTCAATTCATGATACTTTCTCATCTCCTAATTTTTATACTTAATAATACAATGTCAATGTTGTGTAAGAAGAATCATTAATTAAATATATGAAAGTTACACAAGATAACAATATAGAAGAATTTATGGATTTGACGCTGTGATCGGTGATCGGCAATATCGGGATCGGCAGATACTGCTTTCGGTGATCGGTGACCGGTGATCGGCCCCAAAAATCCTGATTGGTGCATCTCTAGCCTGAGGATTGTGATATTACATCTTTCTGACAATTTAACCACTGGAAGATATCTAGCATCACCTTCAGGGCAAAATATCCATATGATACTCCCAGAGGTTAAACTAAGACCGGTCAGTATGATGATATACATTTTATAGCCTAAGATTTTTAAATACTCTTAATATTGCCTCTTATATCTTAGTATTGCATTGAACAGTTTAGGATAATGTAGCAAATGAACCAGGACTGATCTATTAAAATATGGGGTGTTTGCCTTGATTTATTGTGTATATCTGTCTATCTAGAGAAAACCCTGGGTACTGCATTAACTTCTGTGTGCCCCTGTTATTTCCTCAATGATGCATTGTCATGTTGTGTGTCTAATAACTTTTTACTGTGTGTTTTCCTTAAGTGAGACTTTCAGGTACCTTCTGATTTTCCTCAAGTTTGTCCAGGCTGTCATTCCCACAATAGAGTACGACTACACGAGACACTTCACCATGTAGCTTCATAACTCTGCCTCTTCTAGTGCAGCGTGTCCATGGGAAAGATCAGCTCTTCTGCCTCTGTGTTGAGATTATATCTGGTCTGATCTGATTACAAACAGTTTGTGTTGATCTGAGACACCTTCTGAGTGTGCAGGACTTGGAGAATGTTGGGGGTTTGTGACAAAACTGTCTGTTGAAGGAACAGTCTGACATTTTGGGAAACCCAGAGTCAGATAAGAAAAAAGATATCAGTTTAATGTATACATGTCCAGTACAGAGATGGATATGGTCTGTGTAACTGCTGCTAGCCTAGCTATGCCTCGGTTAAACTCAGAACTTCACCTGCGAAAAATAGAAATCTAAAACAACACACTTGGATATATTTGTAACTAGTCTGCTAGCGAACAGCTTAAATTGTGGAATTATGTTTATTTTCTCTTGTGACAATGCTGGCTAATGGTTTCCCCTACTTCCAGTGTGCTAATTAATCTCTGTACTAGTCAACCTGAACTGACACTGATATCTATGTTTTTATCTGACTCTGGAAGAGACTGCAAATGAGGCTACATCCCTAAAGTTGGACTGTTAATTCTGATGTTTCTCTACAGGTTTAATGTTGTGACCACAATGTGGTGAGTGTTCTAAAGATTTCAATGCTGTTACTCACCCCATTCTATGGAAGAGGATCAGGGCCACTGTGAAAAAAATAAATACATCTGAGTTTTGAGTTTTTCTTTGAAAAGTTTTTTTCACCCACAGAGTTTAAAGTGAGAATTGGGTCCTTTTTTCTCAGACTCAGAATTCTGACTTTTTTTTAAAAAAAGGGTCAGAATTCTGAGACAAAAGACAAAATTCGGGGGGAAAAGCCAGAGTTCTGGGTTTACAGTCAAAAGTCTGACTTTTTTACTCAAAGATCAAGTCAGAATTTTGATTTTAAAAAAATCAAGATTCTGAAAAATAGTCTTCGCTCAAATGGTGGTCCCAATCAAATTCTGTACCATTCCATACTGCTTCACTGTTTCTTCACGGTTTCAAATGTGGTAGTCCATCTCTGAAAATAAATAACCCCTTACTGTGCAAAGTTGCCAGCTCCTGCCTTCAGTATTAGTGGCACAGACATCGAAGCTGCGTTGAATAATGTTTGGGCCACTCAGGAGCAGCAGGAAAATGTGTAAACTCAACACTGACTTTTATCCCTCATAATATTGTTAGATTATTGGCTAACATGTTAACAAACCGTTGCCTATTAACACATCCAGCAAACACAGCAACATTGACAGTCATCTTATTATTTGCACCTGATGAATGTAAATCCAATATTCACTGACTGTTTGGTCCACTCCTGAGCGAAATATTTGTCTCATACTGCTAAACGCTCCGCTGTGTTCACCAGCTAATCTCTAACTGCATACGTCAGCTGTTTAGCACATCAGTTCTAGTACAGCTTTAAAAAATATTAAGAAGAAAATATTTCATATATGGGGATTTGGGATTGGACAGCTATTTGTGGCAGATGTATGTGTTCTCACCAACATCACTTTCTCAAACGTCTCTGTACCTGACTGCAGCACTGACAGAAGCTTCTTGACTTACTCATATTATCCCTATACATCACTGCAGTGGTTGTTATTGCTTCCATTCTAAAGCACTTTGCAGGAGTCATGGCTGAACCTCATTATTGTAAATCAGCTCTTTATGCCACTTTGTCTTAACGCTTCATTCTTTGAATGTGTTGATATCCAGACCCTTTCATTTACCAATGGTTCCTGTGCTGGTTTATATGGTTTCTGTGTTGTATTTCAACTTCGGACAGTTCCCTCCCCTCTGCAGCTTGTGTCAGAACCTTGACTTTTTTCAGTTTGTCTTGCTTCAACAAGCTTGATGTATGTTGTATCTAAGAGCTACGTGAAGGTCAGCTGTGAACTCTGTTGTGCAGCTTTTTAGCAAAACAACTGGAGAACTACTTTTGTTGTCACATGCCTCTGGATTTACTTCAGTGAATCCTTCAGTGAATTTCTGGAAGAATCTGCACTATAAACTATTTTTGGCTCATTTCAGCATCCTGTTTCTGACAGTACTTACACAACTAAATAAAGTATCTGCTTCAGTAATACTCGCTCTACTTTCCTTGTTGTCTGTTGGTTCAGTAAAATATTCTCTCTACTTCCTGCTGGTCCAGTCCCCTGATGTAATTTGCTCAGTGGTAACACTTGAACATTTTAAAGTAATGTAAATTTATCAATAAAGAGATCCCAAATATTGCAAAGAAATGCCATATTTGTATTTATTCACTGGGGAGGAGGGATTTTGTGCGTGGAGAGAGCTATGATCTAAAATCGCCTTAGGTTTGTCTTAAAGAGGTACACAAATGACAAAACGCTATGCCATTTTGATAAATCCAAATTATGTTTAAACATCATTAAAGCAAGACAAAGCGACCCCAAAAGGAAAAGCTTTTATTTTTTAGGAGAACTTTTGTCTCCTCCCCTCTCCCGCTGCTGCACATTTCGACCAGCTGGGGGCGGTAGTGCACCTGAGGCTAATGTGAGCGCCAGCAGAAGAAGCCCTCAGAATAGGTTAGTAAACGGTGTGTGGAGGTCATGCTGCGCGAGTCCAACATGTCTGTGGTCTACCCCACTCTCCTGCTCTGCGTGTACGGCTTCTTCTCCAACCTGAGACCGTCGGAACCTTTCCTCACCGCGTACCTGATGGGACCGGACAAGAACCTGACAGAAACCCAGGTGAGTTAGCTTGCCCGGGCTAAAAGGCTAGCGAGTCAATGCGTAGTAGACCTTGCGTCATATTTCCACTCCTGACGTAACGTTACTAAACATGTGGAAGAAATGTATTATTTTGTTTCTTCTGCACAATGTGTCGATTACCTCAGCAGCAGAATGACAAACAGCGTGTTGGTCTTAATCTTACAGTCACAAGGTCCCCGTTCATAAACCCTGTAACCTCCTGAGTCCCCACATGCTGCCATTACAAGTCATATTCACATTGTTTTTAATCATGCACCATTTGTAACGTTTGACACTTACAGAAGCACGTTACTTACATACAGACATTGTGTACTTATTATAGTTGAATTCCTTGCATTGTGTGTGAGTGTGTTATGTGTACACACACTTGGCCAATAAAGCTGATTCTATTCTATTACCTACCGATAAATATACAGTATTTGAGGCATTTAAAGAAGGCGGCTCTTAAAGTTCAAATCAAACAAAAGTCAAAGTTTCACAAACCCTGCTTGACGTTCACAAATACTGACAGAGAGATTCTAGATTCTGCTTTGCTGTTTGATCAGTCATATACAGTCTGTGTGCACTCACTGTGATTCAGTCTTCTCAGTGTCTATGAGAGTGAAGCCCCGACAGTGCATCTTAGACTTAATGCTCATATGGCATTAAATCACAGCGAATGTTTACAATCCATCCAAGCAGTATTTCAGGAGGGTTAGGCTTCATGTTTCAGAGTGCCAAATAATATCCTATCCTGGCAAACTTCAACTTATGTAAGTAATGGGGGCACCGTTGCTGGTTAAAGATGTTGCTGTTTAAGTTTTTGTACGCAAATTCAATTAAAATAATAAAAAGAAATGGCTGTTTTAAAGTTGTTTCTGTTAGTGGTGTGGCTGTCTCACCATGTCAGACGCTTGTTAAGACACAGACTTTTTTTCTCTTGTTACGCCACCACTGGAGCTGCTTGTGTCAGAGCAGCAGAGTGTTCTCACAGCTTCCCCACGCTTAACATACTTCCTCTGCAATTAAAGGTTACAAAGTCTGACGGTCCAGCTTGGCTGTAATGGAACTTCAGTGGCACCGGTTGGCGATCTGACAGGAATCTGAGGCAACCCGAGGATCATATTCATTAAACCTCAGTAATACGGCCTTGGTCTGTACTTCAGTCTGCAGGCTGTGTGCTCAGGCACTCAGTGGGTTGTGACAATTTACATGTTTTCTCACCCTTGAACAACCTACATGCCCAAATCCATTTTAAGCTTCACATTTATATCATTATAAATGTTGTGTATTCATGGTTATGTGTTATGGAGTGCTTCATAATAATAGGAACGCTCATTACTTTTATTTGGTCTGTTTTGTCAGTCTAGCTCCAACAACAGACCCTTAAATGCCAAAAACAGAACAATCCCTCTTGAAAAGTGGTAATTTCTGGTTAATCCAAAGATTATTACCTCCATCAGAAACCGTGATAAATCTGTTTTTGCTGAGTTGCCCCATGTACTGTGGTCATTGAGCTTGTGCATATTGAAAAATGATTTCCAGACAAAGCGGATTTAAGTGCAAAATCTAGGCTCTAACACTGGCTGTGGTGATTAGTTGTCATGTAATAATGCCCCGTTCTGCTGTGGAAACAACGACACCGACTGATCCGATCGGAAGTTGACAGCTTGAAGTTGTGAACGCCCCCTTGAGATCCAATAACTTGAACCATATTCAGAGGTGTTCTGGGCCACATGTGATCACATTCTTTTAGCAGTATGTCCTCACATTTGTCTCTGGCTGAATGTGGGGGCATCTGATCTGATCTTCAAATTAGTAACTAGAATATCCCCATTCTCCATTAACAACTGGCATCATTTTGACAGTTGTTGAGTGTACAAATACAGTAAAAAGTAACCAGAACAGGCAATGTCTCTGTTGCTTGAGAGCTGTGGAGAAAGTCCCTAGACTCTCTTCAAAAATGTTAAGAGTTGTTGAGTTGGGATAAAGTTTATGAACTGTTAAATGTTGTGTATGAAGTGCAACAGTTTGATGTTGTAGTAGAGACAGGCTTAAGTTCCATTTGTCCACTTTGTTTCCCTGTGACCGGGCATAAGCCAGGAGCAGCCTTAAAACCAGGCTGGATTATCATGATTCTTATCCCGACTCTCTGAACTCCCTGGGGCAGTCCGGTCGGTCAGGTTGGATAGTTGAAAAATACTGCCGACGATTGTCTCAATTGTCTGCTGCTCTTATTCCAAAACACCAGCGTTCTTCTTCAATGCTAAATAATGTATTTCTGCCATGGGCAATGCATGTTTCAGCAACAAAGCTGACGCAAATACCTTGTCAAAGCATATCTGTTAGTCCCAGTGATGCTCGTGGTTATTGGCACAAAGAGTGGGTAAGCAGCATCCGATCACAAGCGGTCATTTAAGAGACGTCTTCATGCAAGTTGTGGGACTTAAGATGTTGGGATCATCTTCTAGTGTGCAGACTGTTTTTATTGTTAACCTTTGCTTCTGTTCAGTACCTAGTGATAAATATGCTTGGATGTGTGTGCTTTTTATGAACTTATGGTAAATCATCTGTTACCTGCAGGTCGTCAATGAAATCTACCCAATATGGACCTATTCCTACCTGGTGTTGCTGTTTCCCATCTTCCTGGCCACTGACTACCTCTGTTATAAGCCTGTATTGATTCTACAGGCCACCAGCCTTATAGTGACCCATGTTATGCTGCTGAAGGCACAAGGCCTCCTGGCCATGCAGCTCCTGGAGTTTTTCTTTGGGCTGGCCACGGCCTCAGATGTGGCCTACTTCTCCTACATCTACAGCGTGGTGGAGCCGGCACACTACCAGAGAGTGACTGGTTACTGCCGGAGCATCACTCTGTTTGGCTTAGCTGCTGGATCTCTGATCGGTCAGCTCCTGTTCTCTGTGGCCAAAATTCAGCTGCTCCACCTCGTCATTATCTCGCTGACTTCGGCCTCGGTGGCCTTTGTTGCTCCCTGGTTTCTGCCCATGGCCAAGAGGAGCTTGTTCTTTCACAAGAGTCCAGGAGCAGTGGAGGAGAGGCCGCGGAGCAACAGCACTACCACGCTGGAGAAAATGCCACTGAACACCCAGGAAGCCTCCACGGTGAGTGACAAGCTACTTTATTCAGGTCACACCAAGGTCATGGCTAGGAAGTCATGACACTCCCAGATTCACTTCCAATTCAATTCAAACATTTTTTTTTCAGCACTAATGGCTATGCTAGTGCCTGTCACACCTTGATTTTTAAAAATCAGCCAATTATTGGTGTTATGTCCTGATGATAATAATAATAATAATAATAATAATAATAATAATTATTATTATTATTATTATTATTATTATTAATAATAATAATAACAATAATAATAATAATAATAATAATTATTGTTATTATTATTATAATAACAATAATAATAATAATTATTATTATTATTGTTATTATTATTATTATTATTATTATTATTATTTTCATTTTCAGATACTTCATAAAAAAATTGTATTTTACAACAACTCTGGCTTTTTGCTGGTTGGGGTTTAAAAAGTTTAAAAAATAATCACCAAAAATGAAGATTCCAAAGTTCAACACAAAAAAAACAGCCTTCAGTGATTCAACAGTAAACAACGAAAAACTGAAATTTGTCTGTTTAGTTTCACAAATATATCTTAAGAACCCTTAGTCAGACTCAATAAAGGGTCTTTTTTAAATGAATGAACCCAACATCTGTGATGCTGTCTGAGTAACCTCAGTTACCAGTCAGTTGTTCATCTGTCTGGATGTACATGCTGCATGTGACCAGTAAAGCTGTGTCTTTTTAAGTTATTGCTTTTGATTTCGATGAGTCTTTTAACTGTTCTCCATACAGATATCTGGGCCCTCGGAGACAAGAAGTGATAGCAGGGGTCTGGTGGACGTGTTGCGGATGTTGTTCGATGACTTCCTGCAGTGCTACAGATGTCGCCCTCTGCTGGCGTGGTCGCTGTGGTGGGCTCTGGCCACCTGCGGCCACCTGCAGATCGTCAACTACTCTCAAGCATTGTGGGAGAACATTCGTCCATCCCATGACTTTGAAATCTACAACGGCTATGTAGAGACACTGTCCACGCTACTAGGTGAGAGTACCACTGAAGGTTTCATCAGGTTTTATATACTAAACAGATGAATTTGAATGTATGTATTTCTAACAGTTGTGTTCTGCTGTGCTGGTCCACAGGGGCCCTGGCAGCTCTGCTGGTGGGCTACCTGCCTGTGTGCTGGGCTCTGTGGGGGGAGCTGGTATTGTGCGTCCTCTCCCTGCTGATGGCCGTGTGTGTGTTTGTGATGGACATAGTGGGAAACATCTGGATGTGTTACGCCTCATACATCCTCTTCAGAGCCATATACATGCTGCTGATCACTGTGGCCACGTAAGTAACGGCGTAAGGTTAACGGAGCGGTCAGCAGTTTCCAACAAAACCAGCTGACCTCAGCTAACAAGCTAACAAACACACTGCTATAGGTGACGACATTGTGGCTCGGTCAACCCTTATACAGTTAATGGATTGAAGAAGCTCTTAAAACAGATTTACGGTATGGGAAAGGTTTGTTTAGTGCTGGCCCCTTTTGTGTGCTGCCACATTCTCCCAACCTTAAATTAGGCAGTAACAGTAAATCTTAAGTTTGTCAGCCTTAGTGTTTGCAAACTGTAGAGTACAGTTTTAGAGACAGATCCTGCTTTCACAGATCACCAACTGTGAGTTGAAAGGGGAAGAGTGGGAAAGTTTCCCCTAACTGTGGTCAACATTAGAACATCACTGTTTATTCAAACTAACCCTTCTTCCAAGAGAAGAAGCACATTCATCTCCAGGTCTCTCATTGTGCTTTGCTTTGAAAAGTGTGGGAACACTGTTGAATCACCACCCCAACAAAAACTAAACTTGAGCTTAAACTAGTGTTTTTGTTTCTCTCTGGGTCTCAGTTCTCTGTTTATACTTCAGTTGGGGCCATAGGTCGTAGAAGGACTTGAATGTCAGCTGTCTTAAATGCTAAACTTTCATTACAAGTTTCGCAATTGCTGTCTTTATTGCTGTCCATTGCCAAACTGCTGTGTAAAACAAGAAGAGACTGTTCTGAAATATCTAAACCTTCCACCATTACAGTGATTGAGGGAGTTATCCTGTTGTTTGCACTCTGACCCATCAGATATCAGATCGCAGCCAGTCTCAACATGCAGCGCTATGCCCTGGTGTTTGGAGTGAACACCTTCATGGCTCTGCTGCTGCAGTCTCTGCTCACTGTGGTGGTGGTGGATTCAGCTGGCCTCGGCCTCGATGTCTTCACTCAGGTGAGGAAGTACAACGAGCCGCACCCACCCCCTTGTTGCCATGACAACATACATGGAGCACTTATGCTGTTCCCGTGTTCCTGTTAATGACCGCTGTCTTGGTTGCTTCCTTCAGTTTTTCATCTACGGTGGCTACTTTGCTGTCATCTCGTTGATCTTCCTCATCGCTGGACTTTACAAAGTGGCTTCCAGGAGGCGCTCCGAGCAGGAGGTCCTAGCTAACAGCCCAGCAGAAACAGAGTCAGACTCTCCTCCAATCAGTGCTGCTGCTGATAGCGCGTAGTGATATATATTGTTTAGATTGTCAGGTGCTGAAGCAGCAGAGGTGACTGAGCACAGGGACTCCACAAAGTGAGCTTCAGTTACCTCTTCAGCCTCAGTTTCTTTATTGTGCCAAAGTGTTAAGTGGCACAGTAGAGGGGAGAAGCTGAATATACATTTATTAAAATGCTTCTAGCTGTAATCATCCACTTTGATGGAACTCTGCAAGGAGCTGACACACACTTAGCCTTGATGTATTGTCATTGTATTGTTGTTATGAGTAATGTGTTACACTTGCACATGCAGCACTCATGGAAATGAGCTGGTGTTGACAACAGGCTGTTTACTAAAACAAGCATACTACAGTGGGTTTATTACAGTTGGTTCCCTGAAAACAGCTGTCTGCTGCTACAGGTGACATATTTTATGACTAAAAGCACTTGAAGATGGCACTGAGACAGAGGTATTGAGTATAATCAAAACAATGAGCAGGTTCACTAATGAAGGACCACTTTCACTTTGAATTCTAACCGTTCAACCACACTTTGCTGGTTATAGAGAATGCTTCGTCTACTGTAAGTCACATAATTTTACAACTGTTCAGATTTGTAAATGTATCTCTCCCAGCTTATTGAAGTTGACGCCTTATGCTCTTCAGACTACTGGTGACAAAGCAACAGGCTGTGAGTCATTCCTTCCAATGCAAGCCGGTGATGTGAAGTTTGAGATGACACCAGATGTTGCTACAAATCAAAGTTGAGTTGGTCTCAACTTTAAATGGCAACTCGGCAACAGGGTCGCTGGCTGCATCAGCCTTTGTCTCACAGTTTGAGCACATTCGATTTGATGTCAAAAGCTGAAAAACACGAAGAATGTTTCCTTCTCAGGACAGCTGTTCCTGTCTGTGTTACATACACCAGCCAAAAAGATGTTTGTATTTTTATGTATATTGTGTTCTGCATCATTGATAAGTATTAGCTCTGATAAGCAGTATCAGTATCAAGGCTTATTAATAACCTGTCTGTAATGAATACAATGCTGTTGAAGCTTGAAATGTTACACCTGCACCATGTTTGCCATGATTAGGCTGCTTCTTTCTATCTAATTATATTCCACACAAGATTCTTTTTTAAAGCTAAATGATCCGTTAGTGGGTTTGGACAAAGTGCCTTAAAAGCGCAAAAGTACCTTCAGCTGCTTCGTCTTGAAAGGACAAACATGTAACTTGTTAAGAGTTTAGTTTGTTGCTGTCAACAGATCCAATGAAAAGACCAAAATCGTCAATATTTTAATCCGTTAATATGCGCAGTTTAATCCGTTTATTTATTTTGTAAGTAAAAATTTCAACCTCTGACATATCTGTGGTTTGCAGCTTCATTAAGCATTTCGGGCAGCAGGAAGGTGTGTGTGAAAATTAGTCAAAATATACGAAAGTGTGTGTTCAAAGAATGGAGCTTTGGGCAAGAAACTGAACCCAAAATTGCTGCTGCTGGTTGGCTAGCACCATGCACGGTAGCCTGTGCCTTCTCTGTGTGTGTGTATGAGACGTAAATTGTAAAGTGTTCTGGATGAAGGCTCTTATAAATGCTATCCATTAGCCAAAGTTTTATAATGCCTGTTCCTTTTTCTACTGACCAAATGTTTTATGTTGCCTACGTACATTAGTAGCACTGTAAAAATCAGCTAGGCTCTGTGCCAGCCTCTAGTTTTCATTAATATCATAAACTAATTAATGTCTCAATATCAATACAAATAAACTGATAACGGTGGTGGATTAGCAACGTTTGCTAACTTTAGCTCTTAAATAAAGAATACCCTATTTGTACAGTACAATCACAAGATAAAGTGGATACAAACTGAAAACAGGCTGAAACGCTTTGATAGATGAAGCAGATTGGAGGCCAGTGGTTGTGTTGACACATGTATATATCTGACAAAGGTAGTGCAGCTGTGGCTCAGGGGTCGAGCCGGCGTCCTGTTATCGAAAGGTCGCTGGTTCGATTCCCCTGGTCTGCATGTTGAAGTGTCCTTCGGCAAGATACCTAATTCCTGATGTGTGTGGTGCGGACCGACATCGGTGTATGAATGTCTATGATTGCTGTGCTGCTTTGGACAAAAGTCTGCTAAATGTTCTAGTCTCTTTGTGCTTATGACAATTTGTGACAAATGATGTCATTTGCACATGCATTTTCCAACCAGCAAGCAAACCAAATAGCTTGAATAGATGTAGAACTTGTTTAATGTCAGTTAATCTGTCTTAATCAGTCACTTTGAGATGCTTGTATGCACAGTAAGAATTTCAAAATATTAGGTTCAAATACATGTCAAACATTGAATCTGAGTATCACTGTTATTTATGCGAGCACTTATTTGTCATTTTGAATGACACAATTATAAAGACTAATTTCTCTCAGCAATAAGAACGGATTTGAAACATTTGGCCTTTGCTGTGTGAAATGGTGCCTCTCCTCTTCTTCCACAGAGTACTATGTATCCTGTATTCTGTGAATTCATTTCTTTTGACATCACACTTGACTCGTAGGTATCTGTATGAGAGCTAGGCTTTGTGTAAATGTGTTCATTCTTCACTTCCGTTAGATTCTTTGCACTATTTTTATACTGTGTCTTACATAAAATTCTGTGTAGTTACCTGCCATACATAACAAAAAACAGAATTCTGTGGCAAAACGTTATGATTTCTTTGTGATAGTTATTGCATAGAAACAACAACTC